>CM033694.1:20995366-21169421 GCA_019514585.1 Dendrobium officinale
TATTACAAATGGACTTATTTGGGCCAATTAACACAACTAGTTTAGGTGGTAAAAATTATGGATTTGTTATTATAGATGATTATTTAAGTTACACTTAGGAATTATTCCAAGCTAATAAAAATAATGTATTAAATGATTTTAGAAAATTTGCTAAGTATATTCAAAGAGAACAAGGTTATTTGATTCATAGAATTCAAATGAATCATGGTGGAAAATTTGAAAATAAATAATTTGAAAATTGTTGTGATGAAAATGAAATTAGACATAATTGTTCAGCTTCTAGGGACTCCTCAACAAAATGGAGTAATTCAAAGAAAGAATCATACTTTGGTATAATTAGCAAGATCATTGTTAGATTAATATAAACTTCCAAAGTATTTTTGGGCTGAAGCTGCATGTTATATTACAAATAGAGTTTATGTAAGATTAATTCTTAAAAAAGCTCCTTATGAAATATTTTTCGGAAAGAAACCTAAGATTAGTCATTTATATATTTTTGGATGTAAGTGTTTTATTTTAAATAATGATAAGGATCCTTAAAGTACATTTGATAGTAAGTCTAATGATGGTATATTCTTAAGATATTCAATTTTTTGAAAATCTTTTAGAGTTTTTTATAAGAGAAAATTAATTTATAAAGAATCCGTTCATGTAATTTTTTATGAAAACTCTATAGATTTAATAAGAAATGATTTGAATGGTGATGATATTGAAAATATAAAGAAAAAAAATTGAAAGAAAAGGTGGATGATTCATTGCCTAAAGAACGGAGATATAATAGAAATCATCCAAAAGAGTTAATAATTGGTGATCCTTACCAAGGTGTTAAAACTAGGAGAAACCATAGGAATGAGGTAGAACATTATGCATTCCTATCAGAAATTAAACTTAAAAATATAGATGAAGCTTTACAAGATAATTTTTGGATAATTACTATGGAAGAGGAACATAGCTAATTGATAATAAATAATGTTTGGGAGTTAGTCAGAAGACCTCATGATCAAAATATAATTGGAACTAAATGGGTTTATAAAAATAAGGTAGATGACTCAAGAAGTATTATTAGAAATAAAGCTAGATTAGTTGCACAAGGGTGTACACAAATAGAAATTGAATTGACTTTGAAGAATCTTTTTCACCCGTAGTAAGACTAGAAGCCATTAGATTACGCCTTACCTTTACTTATTTTAAGGACTTCAAACTTTTTTAGATGGATGTCAAAAGTGCATTTTTGAATGGGTATATTGATCAAGATGTTTTTATAGTAACCATAAGGTTTTGAAAGAATTAATTATCCTAATCATATATATAAATTAAAGAAAGCATTATATGGTTTAAAATAGGCTCCACGAACTTGGTATGATAGGTTAAGTAATTTTTTAGTTGAACATAATTTTAGAAAAGGTAAGGTAGATATAACTCTTTTTATCAAAAATATTGGAGATGATTTGATTATTATACATATTTATATTGATGATATATTATTTGGAAGTACAAATGAAAGTTTATTCATGAGTTTTCCTCATTAATGTCAAATGAATTTGAAATGAGTATGATGGGAAAACTCACCTTTTTCTTAGGACTTCAAGTAAAACAACTAGAGTCTGGCACATTCATATATCAAACCAAGTACGTAGATGAATTATTAGAAAACTTTAATATGAAGAGATTCAAATTGAGTAAAACTTCGATAAGCCTATCAACTAGATTTGATTTAGATGAATCAGGAAAACCAATATATCAAAAACTTTATAGGAGTATGATAGGTTCACTTTTATATCTTACTGCTAGCTGGCCTGATATTATATTTGTTATATGTTTGTATGTAAGATTTCAAGCTAATCCTAAGGGGTGAAGAACTATATATGTTGGTCATAATTCATTTTACATGCATATATTTAGGGGGAGAATTATTTGGTTTAGTAAATTAACATTCAAACATTATTCTCAATAATCACATATATTTTTATAATGCTTAAAAGTTATAATAAAAGGTCAATTTACACCTTTGTTATTACTATACCCAACATAAGTTTGTCATCATCAAAAGGGTGTGATTGTTGATATTATCTACCTTATGACCTATTTTGGAGATTTTGATGATAAAAAATATATGCTTAGATGTTTAAGTATTTCAGGTGTAATGGTGTGTATAGTAATTACTTATGAGATTTACATTGCACAACTCAGGTTCCATCATATGTTGAGATTAAAATAGACCAAGATATACAACTTGGAGGAATTTATATTATCGTAGGAGTATATCCATTAATATTTACTTGCATGATTTGATTTGCTCACAACTTAAATATCTATTAATTATATATTAATCTTGATATAGAAATCTATAAGATTTCTTTATTAAATAAATTTTATAACCTTCATTGATTACACAATTAGTATCAAATATAGAAAGCTATATAATTAGGGAATTAAAGATAATAAGGTTATATGGTAAAATGTTTATTATTTATTCTTTTTAAATTAACTTGATTCACATCAATTTATTAATGTATGATTAATTTTATATAAATTACATAATATTATTATATTAATATTTAATATAATCTTAAATATTTAAAAATGTGCATGAGTTTTTATTTTATTGAATATGATATTATTTTGACAAAAATATGGTCTACTTTTTATTTCATTAGATTGTTTGGATTCTATAGATAGATATTGATAGGTTATATGACTCATTAAGATGTTATTTGAATGTATAATTAATTTCTAAACATAATCTGATTTAAATATAATCTGCTGGCAGTCATTTTTGCCCTATTTTAGATGTATATGAAAACTTTTTGACTTTTTCACGTGGCTAGTCATTTTATAGCCATTTGAATCTCATATATATTTAATATAAATGTATTCTTGATCAAATATAACCTTATTAGTTAATAAATTAATATTAAATTAATAGTTTTATTCAAATTTAGCTTTACTTATCATTTCCCTTTATTTACCTCTCTTCTTCTTCTTCATGTAAGGGCTGCTCAAAAAAGGAAATCTTCAGCAATTCTTTCATTCTTCCTTTCTTCTTTACATGTTAAATCTTGAGAGAAGAAATATTTATTTTTATTCCAAGAACTCTTTTCATTTGTTAAATCGAATTCTTGGTTGGAAAGGTTCAATACATAATATCAAGTAGCATGTCTTAGAGTTCTTGAGTTTGCTTTCCTTCACTAAATCTTTACTTGCTATTTTTTTATCCTTCACCATATATTTCTTTCTTGAAATTATTTATTTTTTGGTGAAATGCTTGTTAGAAATTTTATATTCAAGTTTTCTATATTACATTTTTTAAATCCATAAAGTTTAGCAAAGCAAGTATTTTTTATTTTTATTTAAGGTGGCATAGATTTACATCTATAATCTAATTCATTTTATTTTATTTGAATAGCTAAAGTTTAAATCAACAAGAATATATTTTTATTTAAAATATTTTTCTTATTTTAAACAAAATATAAATCTATCTTAAAGTGAGAAAATTTAATATTTCATTTGCAAGTAGTGAGGTGATTAAAATTAATTTTTAAGATCAACTAAAATATTGTTGACATTTTATTGCAAGATAATTTTAGCTTGTATTATTTACATCAAATTATATTTTTTATTTTCTTGATCTGAGCCATTTTGCTTAGTGGAGTTTTAATTGTAATTAGATTGGGTTTTACTCGCCCATGTAGGAGACTTCTTTAGATTATGAAATATTAGGAGTAATAAATGCATTACATAGTTTTAAATTATTTTTACAAAAAGAATTTACTATAAGAACAGATTGCGAAGCCATAGTACATTTTTATAAAAATAAAAATGAAAAGAAGATATATAGTAAAAGATGGGTAAATTTTATTACGACACTCGAAGGAAATGGTTACAAAGTAAAATTGAGAGTATTTAGGTTGTAAAGAACTTTTTTGGTTTAAAGAAGTGAGGTTTGTAAAGCAAACCTAGGATTAGTTAATTCTAGCCCGAGAGTTAGCTAGCGTGGATATATGTCCGAATGAAATCCAGGCCAAACCAAGTAAAAATATTGTGCCTCTTATTTTCATTTATTGTATCCATTTTTCTTTATCTTTTCATAAAAAAATGTGTGATTTCTTATTCTTTTGTAAATATCTTTAAAAACATTTTAATTATCTTGTTTTAATAAAAAATTTAAGAAACCCTCAATTCACCCCCCCAAACCCCCCCCCCCTCCCCCCCCCCCCCCCCCCCCCCCCCCCCCCCCCCCCCCCTTGGGGTGCTAAAGTCGTCCATCACAATATTCTCTTGATAGAACAACACTTTAATTGGACGGGTGATCTACAAGAATCAACATGTGGGGAGGTGCCTAATAAGGTAGAGAATGTTTAAAATGAATGTATGCAAACTCCAAGGTCATTCTAGTGCTTATTTCATAAAATTGATTAAGTTTCTATGTGAGCCTAATATTTTTTATTTAGTTTGAGTAAAAGAAAGTTTTTGCATACCATTATAAGCCTCCAAGGATATACAGGCTAAATAAAAATCGTTAAGCAAGAATAAAACCTAGAAAAGCATACAATTTTTAGAGCATAATTAATGTAAACAATCAATAAATTATTAAATATATTTAAAGTCCATATGGTAAGTGCCACTTAAATATAATCGAGGGTACTTAAAAGTGGTTGTGTACCATTGATAGCAACCAAGATTCTAATCTTATAAATTAAATAAGTGATTTTTAGAAAGGGATATTCTTTATATCTTTATTCTTTATCATCTTTCTGTCTGCGAGCTCCTTGGATTCGTTGGGTCCAAATATCCCAATGAAAATAAACTCTACCCTGAATGGGTGTTTCTTTCCTCTTTGAATTCTTGAAACATCCTAACTTGAATCTCCAAATGAAAGGGATCTCAACCTTAAGGGAAGTTCTAACCTCTTTAGATTTCAAGTA
The DNA here is from genome assembly GCA_019514585.1 of Dendrobium officinale. NCBI lineage: Eukaryota > Viridiplantae > Streptophyta > Magnoliopsida > Asparagales > Orchidaceae > Dendrobium > Dendrobium officinale. The sequence continues at coordinate 21,000,292 of CM033694.1, forward strand.
GGATGGCTTCTAACCCATCTTAAAATTAAACTTTCACAACTCAATAACATTTAATTACATATGAAAAATTAAAATACTAAACTCTAAACTAACCTGCAAGGTTATCCGAGGAAAATAAAATCATCAATCTCAAGGAGTTATATAAATGCTCAAATTAAAATCACCGTCACACTTGATCAAGCTCTTTAAATATTAAGCGTTACTTATCATTTTTTAGCACCTGCGAAAAATATGTTGGTTTAAATTTAATTTGGCACCCCTTGATTTTACCCTACACTGAGCATAGCCATATGCGAAAAATTTTGTAAGCTTGTAAATCATTCTTAACTTAGGGGTAATATATCACCAATCACATCAATTCATAGATTACATAAATAGATTAACACATTAAATCACATCAGTCAACCACACTAAATAGCATATAATGAAAACCATAAAAATTTGGCACAAAAATAACAGGAAAGTAAACACCGACCTAGCTTAAAATTAGGCTTGGGTGTCCTAACAAACCATTTAACGTGTGTGCATAAGCCTGTGTGATATTGATATATAAGTATAGGAAAAATGTTGATTTTTTGACGAAATTTATAGCGAATATTATTTCATCAAAAATTTTGGCAAATTTTCAACCGAATATTTTTGGCAAATTATTTGGTGGATTTCTAGTGAATTTTATGGCAGATTTTTTGGTGGATTTTTTATGGAAATTAAAATTTTGAAAAAAAATAATAATTAGTAACAATATTTAAAATTATTCATTTTCTTAATTTGAATTAATTGAATTAAATATTAGTAATTTGAATATAAATTTCAATTATTATAAATAATATAAATTTTAGTAATATTATTAATTAAATAATATAAATATGAAAAAAAATATTTTTTATATTGTTAATTAAATTTCAAATATTAGAAATATTTATTAATTTTAATTTACTAAGAAAGTCTAATTTATTACTAAGTTAATTTTAATAATTAAAATAAATAATATTTTTTATTATGTTAATGAATAATTAATATTAAAATAAATTATAATTATTATGTTAATTTTAATCATTATGAAGAAAGTCTAATTTATATATATAAATGCAGCCAATCTACGATATTATTCATCATAGCTCAAACGGTTTATCCATGCTTGTCGATTTAAAGTGAGCGAGGTCTAAACCCCGCACAACACAGGTAGGTGTTGGTTCTCTGGTGGGCTTGGTTTACAACCTCATGGATTTGCGGGCGGGCCTGGTTCATAAGCCAACAAAGTCGCAAGCTGGCTGGATCATGGACTTGCAGGTGATTGGTGGACCTTATTCTTGGGCTTATGGGCCTGATAAATTATGATATTTTTATTTACTTTTTGAATAAATTTTTGGAAGATTTTTTGTCAAAAAATCTTACAAAAATGTTTATAACAGAATTTTTTTGACAGTAGTAACCAATAGTAATTAATTGATTTAATTGGTTAAACTTAAGAGTTAATAATTTTTAATTAAATTTATTGTTTACTAATTTTAATGATTGAATTTGATATTTTTTGATGTTTTACTTAATTATTGAATTTTGAAAATTTTTTAGAATTATTTAATGCACTAAATTAAGGAGTCAAAATTTAACTTTTTAATTTAAGTTGAATTATAGAATTTTGATAATTTTTCTAACTACTAGAACCTAAGGTGAGTAATTATTCCCTAAGTTTGTTGGATTTGGAGTTTTCTTATTAAGTTATGAATTTTTAAAGTTTGAGTTTAATTTTGAACTACAATTGACAAAGTTTTTACTTTTTGACTTGGACATATTTCAGGAGTTTTAATATTTTTAATAACTACTAAATCCTTAGTGGAGTCCAATGCCTTTGAGTTAATTAAATTCAAAAAATTTTTAAAATAATTTTAGAATTTTTAAAGTTTGAGCATTTAGTTGAATTATTAAATTGGTTAATTAAGAAAGTTTTAATGATTTTTCTCCAAACACATTCCACACTTCTTGAAATCAATAAAGGTTAGGGATAAACCATGGGATTGTTTTTAAGTGTTTATAATTTTTTTGAATTTTTAATTATTAAATTTGATTAAATATTAATCTTTCTTAAAATTTAAATTAAGCTCAAATTAAAGGCCCAAATATGTATATTTTAATTTTCTTAAGTATAGGGTTAAATTCTAGAGATTTTGATATATTTGTTTTGTTTTTTATTTAATTTGATTGAATTATGAATTAATTAAAGCATTAGGTCAATTCTAAGGGTTAAATTTTAGTTTGCTTAAATAGTGGGCCAAATGAATTCCAAATGTAATGAAATTTGGACCATATTTCACTTAATCTCAAGTTCCAAACCCCATAAATTTTGGTTTTTGGTGTGCCCTCTAAAGGAGTTAATCAAACCACCTAAGATAACCACAAGATCACCTTTTGGGATTTAATCTTGGCTATCTGAATTAGGGAGTGGGATAAAGTTAGTGGCTATCTACTCCTTGGTCTAGGCATGAATAACACAATCAATCACATCCTTATTCCGATTAGATAGGTTATTAGGCTAAATTAAACTTAAGGGTTAATAAATGACCCTTAAGATTAGGGTAGCTCAATTATGCCCTTAATCATCTCAATAAAAAGGGAGAAACTTTGGACATATTAAACACATGCCGAAAATTGACCTCCAAAAGTTTCAAGTCATGGTGAGTTGTTTTGAAGATAAAATTATAAAAATACCACTAGGACTATTATTGAAATTAATTAGGTTTCATGCGTGATCATGGATTAAAACTATAGAGCTTTTATTGGTCTCTTCAAGACCTTTCTAGTGAGCTTAAAAACACTTAAATTTGTCAAGTGTGTGAGAAGTTGTGATTTTTTTTAATGTTCCCTATATTTTTTGGAGTTTTAAATCAAGAATTACACAGTTAACCAAGCATTTTCCACACAGCACAATCTGAGGTAACTTATCATTACAACTGACTAGATAAATCTGGGATTAACTATGATCATTTAATAGGAAATCATAAGACAAAGATTAAATGAACTCTAAGATCATTGAATTTAATTGGAGTCATTGACTGAAATCAATGGCTCTGATTATAACTTCAACCTCCCATAGTATATCGTGATAGTAGGTAATTTTCGACATGATCTAAAAGATCTCATTGGTAAAACTCCACTAAAATTCAAAGGGTGGATCAGGATAACACAAACTGTCTATCCAATGGAAGTGTTGTTCTCCATAAATAAAGTTAAAATAAAAAAAAAATGCTCCATTGGAATACTCACATTGATTTTATTGAATATAAACTACTTTTTTAACAATTGGATGCCTTAATGATGTATTACTTAAGTACTATTAAGCTCATTAAATTCATCTCATTGAGATGTGCAATTTGACTATAACATCTAGGAATTGAAGATCATTTGGTCACCAAATTAATATCCTTAAGTTTTTAACTATACTACTACACTAAATTTATACTCATTTGGAGTCTGACTTCATCACCTTTAATGTCAATAAGTTCGGCTCATCGAGCTGTTCAACTTTATCATAGATTTATTGAAATTAAAGTTCAGCTGGTCATGAATTTGATTCATAAAGTTTTCATTACAAATATGCATTGAGATTTATGCTCGATCAATTCAATTTTTAATGATGTACTAATGTATATATAATTTTAAATTCAACAACTAATTTTAAAGTCAAATAAAATCAAAACTTTGTTCAACAAAGTTGAAACAAGGTTTAAACTAAATTTCAAATATGCATTCGAACGCAATTGAATAAAATTCAAACTAAATTTTGATTTAATTTTAATTGAGTTTATTATTCTAATCTATTTAAATAAGGTTCAAATTAAATTTTGAACAAATTTTAGATTGTAATATATTAATTTTTTTAATAATACATGAATAAGGTTCAAGTAAGATTTCATCTTATTTAAATAAGGGTCAAACAAAGTTAGAACATAATTTGATTAAGTTATAACAACATACAATCAAAGTAGATATAGCATATTTTAATAAACTAGAGTGTAACTACAATAGCTATAACACCAAATATATATATTTTGGAGCTGAGCATAGGGTAATCATAATGCTATAACACATTGTATTTGAATGTGCATCATTTATATTAATCAATGAATAATAGATATATATATATATATATATATATATATATATATATATATATATATATATATATATATATATATATATATATATATATATATATATATATATATATATATGAACCACATACTTATTTAGGCCTTTTAAAGTCCTCTCCCATGATAATTTATCTCAAGGGTATTCAGAGATTCCTTTTCTTCTTCGTCTAAGACAAGTATCTCACTAAAAATAGCATCAAACTTATCGTTATTGAGTAGAGAACAATCTACAACATAACATAAACCTAGATTCCATATGTAATCTCTTTCATTGCTAAATATGAATGCTTTCTCAAGATTTGTATTCTTAAAATTCTCATTTTCATCTAATTAGTTATTCATATGCCTAATATTTTTACTTTTCTCTTAGAATTTCTCCTAATATAAAAAATTTCCAAACTCTAACCCACTCTAATATTATGACTTGTCTAAAGGGGGATTACTCAATCCTTCCAATAAGATCAGATGTCTCAAGCTATTTAACAATTATAAGAATCACACTGTTAAATATAGATGTGACCAGAGAAGAGTATATTGCCCCTATAGATATGTGATTAGAGTTTTCATATGTATGTGTGTGTCTATATATATATATTGATACGTCATCTCAAAATTATCTTGATCGGGCACGAATCTCGAGGCAAAGCTAGTTGGAAACTTCAAAAATTAATTTCGGGAGCATATGAACTCCGATTTCAGTGAGCTTATAGTCAAACTGAGAGTATCGGAAATACAAACCCAACGACACCAAGATCAACCCAATCCGAGCCCAAATGAGTCCAAATCAAGGGTTCAAAGCACTGTTGGAAGGTTCAAACCGCAATTTGAGTTACCAAATGGTCTCTCGATTTTGACTAGATTATACTCGAATCGAACGGCTCGACGACGAACGAATCCAACGAGCCCAAGATCATCGAATTTTGACATCACTAAAGCCTTCAAATGTCCAACGAACGGTGCATGATGAAAGGATTCGATACCGGCCATCCATTCAAACCACTCCCAATTCGCCCTTGATCTCACGCCTATTTACGGGCTATGCCACTCCAGAAAAACTATAAATAGAGCCCTCATTCTACACCAAAGGGGCTCAAGTGAAGGGAGAGAAGAAGAAGAGGAGAAAGGGGAAAAAGAGATTCCTCACCCCCTCGACCACCACCGTAGCTCTTCCTGCCGCCTGAAGACGCCGGAAACTCTGCGGATATTTGGGAGAACACCAGAATTCTGCCCAACTTCCATGGGATGCTGAATTTCTTCCCAACTCCCTCCTGACGCCGAAACTCCGCCAAAGTTAAGCCGGAGTTCTCCTCTGCCACCAAAGACGTCGGACTTCTACCCAATGTCGGACCTTCACACTTTGCCAAGTTTTTACCCGACGCCGGACTTCTACCGGTTATCGGACTTCGCTGGACGTCTATACGAAGATGCATTTCTTTTCATTGCTGGACTTCTACCTGACGCTGTCCTACTGATCTTCGTCGTCAGACTACAGTAGTTCCGACCTCCGTCATCAACCGACTACGGTTCTCTTGGCGTACGTCGCCCGCCGACTACAGTCCTTCGTCGCCAGCTGACTATGGTCCTCCTGGCCTACGTCGCCCGCCGACTGTAGTCCTTCTAAGAAAACAAATACGTCGATAGTAGCTCCTTGGATTTACATCATGTAATGTACTCCATGAGATGTATATCAAGCTAAGGCCTTCTCCCAAGGAAGGGCCTCATTTGTAATCAACTGCAAATACTAGTGGATTCGTTCAAACTGGGCTAGGTCCGGTGGTTTTTCCCCCATTTTACAGGGGTTTTCCACGTAAAAATCTTGGTGTCTCATAAATGCTAGACCCTCTCTCGTTATCTAATTGCGTGCCGGATTTTCGTATAATGCTAAGACGTTAAATATGATATTTCTCTACCGCCGCGAATACTCTTGGACGCCACAGTTTGGCGCAGTCTGTGGGAACGTGGTTCCCGACAGGGGGGCAACTTTTGCTCCAATCTCAAAAGATCACTCATAGCTTCAATATCATAAGAAGCAGATGCGGATTGGGGGAAACTTTGACTCAAACCATGGTCAAATAGATCCTCCAATACCTTCAACACCAAGTTGATATTTCAGGAATATCCGAACAAGCTTAGATAATGAGAGATGACTCAGCAAATGCAAGGATACTTCAAATCAATTACAAGCTTTATATAGTCCATTGTTGGACTTCTACTCCTCGAGCAAGGTCTTAACCTCGACCTCAAAAAGGCAGTAACGGTCTAAAAATAGACCATTCTTCACCTTTGATTCGGGATACACGCGGCATTCGCCCCCCTCCCAATCAAGGTAAAATCGATCCCAGAGGGATTCGATTCGGCCTCTTCCACACATGTTAACCGTCGTCGAGCAAAGGCTCCGACATATAACCTCGGATATGTCTCACAATCCTTGGTGGATTCTCTCGACCTCTTCCACACAGGTTAACGTCGTCGAGCAAAGGATCCGATATACAACCTCGGAAAGGTCCTACATCCTTAGTGGATTATCTTGACCACTTCCACACAGGTTAAATCGTCATCGAGCAAGGCTCCCGACATACAACATCGGATAGGTCTTACATCCTTGGTGGATTCTCTCGACCTCTTCCACACATGTTAATGCCGTCGAGCAAAGGCTCCGACATACAACCTCGAAAAGGTCTCACATTCTTAGTGGATTCTCCAGACCTCTTCCACACAGGTTAACGTCGTCGAGAAAAGGTTCCGACATACAACCTTGGAAAGGTCCCACATCCTTGGTGGATTCTCCCGACCTCTTCCACATAGGTTAATATCGTCGAGCAAATGCTCTGACATACAACCTCGGAAAGGTCTCACATCATTGGTGGATTCTCCCGACTTCTTCCACACAGGTTAACGTCATCGAGCAAAGGCTCCGACATACAACCTTAGAAAGGTCTCTTATCCTTGGTGGATTCTCCCGACCTCTTCCACACAGGTTAACGTCGTCGAGCAAATGCTCCGACATAAAACCTTGGAAAGGTCTCACATCTTTGGTGGATTTTCCCGACCTCTTCCATACAGGTTAACGTTGTCGAGCAAAGGCTCCGACAAACAACCTCGGAAAGGTCTCACATCCTTGGTGGATTCTCCCGACCTCTTCCACACAGGTTAATGTTGTCCAGCAAAGGCTCCGACGTACAACCTCGGAAAGGTCTCACATCCTTGGTGGATTCTCTACCGACCTACTCTTCCCACACAGGTTGGTTCCCGACAGGGGGCAACTTTTGCGAGCAAAAGATCAGCTACCAAAATCATACAACGTCGGAAAGGTCTCAGATCATCCAATAACTGGTGGATTTTCCCGACCTCTTCCACACATGTTAACGTCGTCGAGCAAAAACCTGCTCCGAACGGTCTAATATAACCTCGGAAAGGTCTTCACATCCGATGGTGGATTTTCACGACCTCTTCCACACAGGTTAACGTCGTCGAGCAAAAACTCCGACATACAACCTCGGAAAGGTCTCACATCCTTGGTGGATTCTCCCGACCTCTTAACGTCGTCGAGCACACACATACAACCTGTTAAGGTCCTCATCGAGCAAATTATCTCGACCTCTCTTCACATACAACATCGAAACAACCTCGGTCTCACATCCTTGGTGGATTTTCCCGACCTCTTCCACACAGGTTAACGTTGTCGAGCAAAGGCTCTGACATACAACCTCGAAAAGGTCTCACATCCTTGGTGGATTCTCCCGACCTCTTCCACACATGTTAACGTCGTCGAGCAAAGGCTTCGACATACAACCTCGGAAAGGTCTCACATCCTTAATGGATTCTCCTAACCTCTTCCACACAGGTTAATATCATCGAGCAAAGGCTCCGACATACAACCTCGGATAGGTCTTACATCCTTGGTGGATTCTCTCGACCTCTTCCACACAGGTTAACGTCGTCGAGCAAAGGCTCCGACAAACAACCTCAGATAGGTCTTACATCCTTGGTTAATGTCACCAGAATGCCGTCAATGGAATTCCATCTGACTTCTCCAAAAAGTTAAATTTCTACCCATTTTTGAATCTCCTCCTATCGATGAACTTTTTCCTTACAGGACTTTCAACGAACTAATATCCGACGTTGTACTTCTACGCGACGTCGGACTTCTACTCATCATTGGACTTCTGCTCGTCGATGAACTTTCATCGGTCTTCTACCCGACGTTGTACTTCTACCCTACGTCGGACTTCTCCCTATCGTCGGACTTCTACTTGTCGTCGGACTTCTGCTCATCAGCAGACTTCTAGCCGTCGTCGGAGTTCTGCTCATCGACGAACTTTCGTCGGTCTTCTACTCGACGTTGAACTTATACTAGTCGTCGGACTTCTGCTCATCGACGAACTTTCGTCGGTCTTCGACCAGACGTTGAACTTCTACTCGTCGTCGGACTTCTGCTCGTCGACGAACTTTCGTCGGTCTCCTACGTTGTATTTCTACCCGACATTGAACTTCTACTCGTCGTCGGACTTCTGTTCGTTGACGAAAACTTTCGTCAGTCTTCTACCCGACATCAGACTTCTCCCTGTCATCGGACTTCTGCTCGTCAGTGGACTCCTACTCGTCGTCGGACTTCTGCCCGTCGACGAACTTTCATCGGTCTTCTGCCCGAGGCCTTACTTCTACCCGACGTCGGACATCTCCCTATTGTCGGACTTCTGCTCATCAGCAGACTTCTACTCATCGTCGGAATTCTGCTCGTCGATGAACTTTCGTCTGTCTTTCAACCGACTCACCCGACGTCAGACTTCTACATGTCATCGGACTTCTGCTCGTTGACGAACTTTTGTCGGTCTTCTACCCGATGTTGTACCTCTACCCGGCGTCGTACTTCTGTGTGCCATCGGACTACTAATCATCATTGGACTTCTGCCCGTTGACAGACCTTCGTCGCTCTTCTTCCCGACGCTGCACCTCTACCCGACATTGGATTTCTCCATGTCGTCTGACTTTTGCTCGTCAGCGGACTTCTACTCGTCGTCGGACTTCTGCCTGTCGATGAACTTTCATCAGTCTTCTGCCCGATGCCGTACTTCTACCCAACATCAAACTTCTCCATGTCATCGAACTTTTGCTCGTCAGCGTACTACTACTCATCGTCGGACTTCTGTTCGTCGATGGACTTTCGTCGGTCTTCTACCTGACTCAGCACTTCTATCAGACGCCGGACTTCTTCCTGCCGTCGGACTAATACCCGTCATCGGACTTCTGTCCGTCGATGGACTTTCATCGGTCTTCTACCCGATAGTACTTCTACCCGATGTCAGACTTCTGCTCGTCAGCGGACTTCTAGTCAACGTCGGACTTCTGCTCGTTAGCAGACTTCTACTCGTCGTCGGACTTCTGCTCGTCGATGAAAACTTTCGTTAGTCTTCTGCCCGACACAGTACTTCAACCTGATATCGGACTTCTCCCTGTCGTCAGACTTCTGCTATATAGCGGACTCCTACTCGTCGTTGGACTTCTGCTCGTCGACAAACTTTTATCGTTCTTCTACCCGACAATACTTCTACCCGGCTACGAACTTCGTCCTGCCGTCGGACTACTAACCGTCATCGAACTTTTGCCCGTCGACGGACCTTCATCGATCTTCAACCTAACGCTGCACCTCTACCCGACTACGGACTTCTACCTGTCGTTACACTACTAACCGTCGTCGGACTTCTGCCCGTCGACGGACTTTCGTCGGTCTTGTACCTAACGCTGCACCTCTACCCGACTTCGTACTTCTACCAGATGTCGGACTTCTACCAGTTAATAGACTTTCGTCTGTCTTCTGCCCGACGCTGTATATCTACCCGACGTTGAATTCCTATATGTCATCATACTTCTCCCCGACGCTGGAAGTATGCCCGTCATTTCAACCTCCCTCCTTACAACGGTCTATCTGACCTCCATCACTAACCACAAAACATCGAAACTCCACATGATCTCTCGAAGTAGAGAGGGAGAAGGGAATCTCCGGACTTCCTTGCAGAGAGAGGGGCCTTGGAAGGCCAAGGAAACACCTCAATTGTAAGGACAGAGGGAGAAGAGAGAGAAGGGAAAATCTCCGGACTTCTTTGCAGAGAGAGGGGCCTTGGAAGACCAAAGAAACACCTCAATTGTAAGGACAGAGGGAGAAGAGGAGAAGAAAATAAGAAAATAGGAGAAGAAAAGAAGAAGAAGATAGGAGTAAGTTTTCTTAAGGCTCCAAGGCCTTATTTATAGTCTTTGAAAGAGAGGAGGGGGTTTTTAATTTTTCAGAATTTCTTAAATTTTTCTGAATTTTTTCGGAATTTTTTTGGATTTTTTAGGAATTTTTTTGGCCAAAAAATGAATAAAAATTATTTTTTAAAGGCAGTGGGACCCACTTAAGGCAATGGACCGGACAGGCGCCTCGCCGCCATCGAAACGGCGCGAACAGTGCATAATCCGCGGCTAATTCACGCGAATCGGGACTTTTCCACGGACGGCGGCACCGGCCAGGCTGCCGCGGAGCGGCAGCGTGCCTCGGAGCTGCTCGCGGAAGCGCGGAGTTCGGCCAGGCGGCGATGGAGCGCGGTTCGGCGCTGGGGCGCGTGGTTCATGTTGCGGCGCTGGGGCGGCGGCTGCCGTCGGCGGCGGCCGGCTGGTTCGGCCGCCTGGTCCATTCCGGGTCTGAATTTTCATCCCGAAAACATTAAATCGGATGTTTTCGGCCCCCGGACATATTTTTTCGACGTTTCGAACTCAATTTTGACGCTTCCGGAGCTCAACAGAGCCTCTATGATCAAGTTCGAGCAAATTGTTAATTTTTTTAGCGCAATTTTTTGCGTTTCGGCCGGTATAAAATTTTGGAACAAATATTTTCGGACTCCTGGAGCTTCGACATCCAAAAATATGGGGGCAGCTGATACATCATGAAAAAATTAGCTTGATCGGGTACGAATCTAGAGGCAAACGCTAGTTGGAAACTTCAAAAATTAATTTTGGGAGCACCCAAACTCCGATTTCAGCGAGCTTACAGTCAAACTGAGCGTCTCGGAAATACAAACCCGACGACACCAAGATCAACCCAATCTGAGCCCAAATGAGTCCAAATCAAGGGCTCAAGTTGTTGTTGGAATGTTCAAACCACAATTTGAGTTACCAAACGGTCTCCGATTTTTACGAGCTTATACTCGAATTGAACGGCTCGACGTGACAAATCCAACGAGCTCAAGATCGCCGAATTCCAACTTCATTAAGGCCTCCAAATGTCCAACAAACGGTGCATGATCGAAGGGTTCACAATCGGCCGTCCATTCAAACCACTCCCTATTCGTCCTTGATCTCACATCTATTTACGGGCCATGCCACTACAGAAAATCTATAATAGAGCCCTCATTCTTCACAAGAGAAGATCCAAGCAAGAAGAGAAGAGGAGAAGAGAAGGAAGAGGAGGAAGAAGCTCCTCCTCGACCACCGCCGGAGCTCACCGGACCACCGCCGGAGCCTCGTCGGACCACCGCAGGAGCCTCGCCGGACCACCGCCGGAGCCTCGTCGGACCACCACCGGAGTTTCGCCGCACCACCACCTCAAGGCCCGACGTTCAGGCCCGACGTTCTGTTGAAGGCCCGACGTCCTGCTTAAGGTCCGAAGTTCATACCCGACCTCCTGCTGAAGACCCAACGTCCTGATTAAGGCCCGACGTTCAAACCCGACGTCCTGCTGAAGATCCGACGTCCTGCTGAAGACCCGACGTCCTGCTTAAGGCCCGACGTTCAGACCCGACGTCCTGATGAAGACCCGACGTCCTGCTTAAGGCCCGACGTCCTGCTGAAGACCTGGCGTCCTTCTTAAGGCCCGACGTTTTACTTAGGACCCGACGTTCTGCTCAAGGCCAGACTACCAACAAACACCTGAGGCCCTCACCATCGCCTTCGCCAGATCATCATCAAAGGTTGTGTGCTCCACCAGGACACCACCCGAAGCCTGGACTTCTGCTAGGCCACTACCTGACGCCCATAGTTCTACCAGAGTATCGCCCTATTACAACGGTCTTCCATACCCCAGTCTCCTACCGACTACGATCTTTCAGACCTTTGTCATCCACTACGGTCCTTCTAACCTCCGTCGCTTACTAGGGTCCTTCCGACCTTCATCAACAGACCACAGTCTTTCTGACCCCAGTCTAAACAAACATGTATATGTAACTCCTACCATGTAATGTAATTTATATGATGTACATTTGCTACATCAATCCGGCCTTCTCCCTAAGAAGGGCCTCATTTGTAATCGACTACAAATACTAGTGGATTCATTCAAACTGGGCCAGGCCCCGTGGTTTTTTCCTCTTTCAGGGGTTTTCCACGTAAAAACTCTGGTGTCTCTTATAAATGCTACACCATCTCACTTATCTGATTGTGTGCTGGATCTTCGTACAATGCTAAGACATTAAATTATATATTTATCTACCGCAGCGAATATTCCAGGACGCAACATGCATAATGCATAAAATAGTTAATATTGTATTTATTTCAAATTAAATTTAAAATTTTTAAGATTTAGCCTATCAAAAATATAGGTAAAATATCCTAATTTAATTTTTTTAATCCTTAAATCATATAAAATATAGTATTAGTATAAATTTTAATATATCTAAATATTAAAGTTTAGCCACCTATTGGCTGTGGTTTTTTTTTTTTTCTTTTCACTGGAATAAATTATTGTGCCTATAAAATATCTAATGGCGATTGGTGGTGCTGAATGACTTGAGTCAGGCTTATAGTTTTAGAAAGTTACAATTTTTAAAAATATAAAGACAATTTTGAATCAGGCATATATATATATATATATATATATATATATATATATATATATATATATATATATATATATATATATAATAAACGTGCATATTTAGGCTCACTTGGGTACAAGAACCTGCTTCAGTAAACACTAAAAAATCTTTGCCAAACGAAGCCTAAATATCAAAGTTTAGCTACCCAATTGGCTGTGGGCCCTAATTTCCCTACCCCAAAATAAAAAATGACTGTCGTTCTCCGTTCAAAAAATCTACGGGTCCCGCACGGTTGTGTCAGCTTGGTAATGTTATTTCACACGTGGTCTAATATAATATGTCGGGCATCGCTGTGTAGAATTGTTTTTAAAGGGACCACCACTTCTGCGGTCGAATTGCAGTCCAAAATTTTGGTCTGAATAAATTCATAAGGGCTGGCACGTCGTGGCTCGTTGGTTGACACGTGTTCAATGCACCTCATCAACTTCCAAAAAAAAAAAAAACTTCATAAAATTCGGCCTTCGTGTGAACAAGAAGCTACAAGACTCACGATATTTTGACTAGCAGACACACACACACACACACACACATATATATATATATATATATATATATATATATATATATATATATATATATATATATATATATATAATAAGATCAAGATCAACACTATTATAAGAAAAATCTACAAATAGGCGATTTTTATGGAATGGTATAAAATCATGTGTAACTTTTAGAAGAATATATCTAAAGTCAGAAGATGATGTGTTGATGAGTATACACTCCACAATTCTTTTTGCAAATATAAAATAAAGCATTCATGACACTTAAAATTTTGTTGAAATTTCAAATGGCTCACCATATGGTGGACCCTGGAAATCTACAATTTGTTGGCTCATCTTCCATAAGGAAAAAAAGATTAAAATTATATTGAGCAATACAATATAATCATATGTGACACTTCACAAAAAAACAGCTTGATTGGGCAATATTAGAGATTTTCTACTCAAACTGAACATCTTGAAGAGATGAATGGTGACACGATAATTGATCCAAGTCTAGCCCAAATGGGACTAAATCAATGACTTGATATATATTTGAATGTTTTAGAATATTAATTTGGTGATCAAATGATATCCAAATATGATATGCTTATAGTCAGATAGAGCGGCTCGATGAGATGAATTCAATAAGCTCACGATTGCTTAATTATGACATCATTAACATACTTAAATACTTGATGAACACTCTATAATCGAAGGTATCAATATGGGGCATTCAATGGAGCACTCTAATATTGCTCCAGGTCTTCTCCATATTTATGAAGTATGCCACTCTCAAAATCTGTAAATAGATCCCCTCTCTCTATGTGATGGGGGCCTTTACAGGATTGGACCTCAGGCTAAAAATTCAATAGAGTTATGTGGCTTAAATCCCATAACTCCACCAGAGCACCACTAGCGACGAGCCCTTTCTGCCTAACGCCACCACCAAACTTCCACTAGATGATCATCACGGCACATCCACAGATGGTCACCGCTAGACCGCATCCCAACTATCATCATTTAACCTTCAGCCAACAACAGCTTTCAGACCTCTATCCATCCTACCAATTTATTAATTATGCGTGGAATGTAATTTTGTTGATCAATCGGGGTGTTCTGCTGCCTCAGATCTTAATTTAAATTATCAAGTTCGCTAGAGGTGTAGAGGGGTTACCCCCTACTTGGGATCAACTGCTTTGCAGCATTTTTTTGTACAACGCTTCGATGTTGTGTACTCTAGTGCCCCAGTTCTAATCGACATATCACATAGTGCCGTAGTGCTCAAGATTTGACGCCACTGTACTGTGTGCTGCCAAAGAATTGTGGGCTTCAGTAATGCAGCATAATGATGATAGAGGCTTACACATTGCAGTGCTTAAAACTAGCATTATAGCACTTCAAGGTGAAATGGATAATTTTCTTTCTCATTATTATGAAGAGTTGCATCCCTTGGTGTTATTAACTTAACTTTCTCTTGTGTTTTTAGTTAGAGAACGTTGTAAGAGAGAAGCAAAGTAAGGAGAGAGTAAGAGAGAAAAAAAGATTTGTACTTATTTCACCCCAATTTCATAGTGAATTTCTTGAAGTGGTATGGCTCCATTGTTTTTTTCATGATTTAAGGTTTTTCCACATTAAATCTTTGTGTCATTTACTTTCAGCAACTTTTATTTTTTTTTGTTTGTTTCATCATGTGGTTTACCCATCATCTTTAACAACTGATATCAGGTTATTCAATTTGAGTGGAAGTAGTGGAAGATGAAGAAATGTACAAGATTTAGAAGTTCAACAGTTCAAACTTCACATTCTGGAGGATATAAATTAAAGATTTGTTATACCTGAAGATGTTGTATTTGCCTTTAAAAGGAATCACAAAGAAGTCAGACTTTATGATAATGGAGGAGTGGGTGGTTCATGATTGGACTACATTAGGTTTGATATGACTTTCACTTTTCTCATATGTTGTATTCAACATTATAAATGAGAAGAGTACAATAAATCTCATGGCCGCAGTGATTAAGATATATGAAAAGCCATCAACCTCAAACAAAGTGTTCTTGATAAAGAAGTTATTCAATATGAAGGTGTTGCCCAATGATCCAATGGCAGAGTACATGAACAATATGAACACAATGATGAGTTAGTTATATTCAGTTGGCATCAAGTTTGATGATGTGGTGAAAGCATTGTTATTGTTATTTTCATTGTCAAAAAGCTAGGATGGGTTTATTACTATTGTGAATAACCCTTTAGGAAGTTCAAAACTTAACTATGAATATATTTTAAGGTTAGTGATTAATAAAGTGGTTTGTAGGAGGGCGAATGGTGAATCATTAAATTATTCAATGAATATTGAAGCAAGAGTTAGAGGTTTAGATATAAATCCTATTAGAGGAGATCTAAATTAAGGAGAGAAAAGTCTACTTCAAGTAGAGAGAAATTTTTTGTGTTGGAATTATGAAAAGAATGGACACTTAAAGAAGGACTGTATTGTTCTAAAGTTTGGTGGTGATGAAGGTAAAGATAAAAATCGATTTGTAAATGTATTTGCATATGAGTGTTAGTTAGATTCTCTAATTTTATCACTGGATAATTTGAATCTGGGGTTATAAATTTTGGTGCTTCTTTTTATGCAAATCCTAATAAGGAGGCATTCAAGAATTATACTCATGGTGATTTGGATAAAGTGAATATATGGAACAATTATTACGTCCTCTGACCTGACGTAGAGGTACGTTCGGCCGTCAATAACATGTCGCCACGTGCTCTTACTCTTTACCGCGCAGCCCGACGACTTGACCCGGGGCGGAACCCGAGAATGCTATGTTCGCGATTTTCTCGGTATTGCTCAGTATTTGCTCAGTATTGCTTTGCAAAAATGAGAAATACCGCTCTGTGAAGACCAAAACTATACAAATACCGAGTTGTACCGAATTTTTCTACAACTCGGTATTTGCTCAGGATTTGCTCGGTATTGCTAGGGATTTGCTCAGTATTGCTAGGTATTTGCTCGGTATTGCTAGAAAAAACTCGGTACAACTCGGTACAACTCAGTATTTGCTCAGGATTTGCTCGATATTGCTAAGGATTTTCTCGGCATTGCTAGAAAAAACTATGTACAACTCGGTACAACTCAGTATTTGCTAAGGATTTGCTCGGTATTGCTAAGGATTTGCTCGGTATTGCTAGGTATTTTCTCGGTATTGCTAGAAAAAACTAGGTACAACTCGGTACAACTCGGTACAACTCAGTATTTGCTCAGGATTTGCTCGGTATTTCTAGGGATTTGCTCGGTATTGCTAGAAAAAACTAGGTACAACTCGGTATTTGAAATATATCCAAATGGTGATGGGATGTTGTTCGGCTCGTCAAGGATTTTAAAAAATGCACGCGCTAGAACCCAAAAAATAGTGGGTCGGGTCGGCGACTTTTCTTCATGCTACGAGTCGCTAAAATATTGGTGGCCGAACGTAGAGGAGCGTACGTTCACCGGACCAAGTAAAAGTTCATGGATATGGGACATAACAAGCCCTACAAAATTGTTGGATAAGGAGATGTTGATATCAAAATGCCATATGGGTCAATTTGGAGACTAAAAAATGTTAAGCACATTCCCTATTTGAAGAGGAGTTTAGTTTCTATGAGTCAACTTGCAAACTAAGGTCATGTGACATCATTCATATGAGATTCATAGAAGGTGAAAAAAGGGACTTTAGTTATAGCTTGTGGTAAAATTGAAGGCAACTTGTATGTTATTAACAAAAGATCAAATTCTATTAGAATAGGTTATTCAGATGTTGATTGAGGTCTTTGGCATCAAAGGTTTGTCCATATGAGTAAGAAATATATGGATTCACTTCTCACTAGAGGGAAGCTTCCAGGTTTAAAATCTAAAGATTTAGATTTTTGTGAAGATTATGTATATGACAAGCAATATAATGCAAATTTTTTTTTAATACTTATTTAAAGTTTAAGTCAAAGAATTTTGAGTTAGTATATACTGATGTATGGGGTATTGCTCCTATTACTTCTATAGTAGGGTCTTTGTACTATGATACTTTTTAAGATGATCAGAATAGAAAGGTATGTGTGTACTTCTTAAAACACAAGCCAAATGAGTTTAATGTTTTCAAGAAGTGGAAGGACATAATTGATATTGAAACATGTTTGAAGTTCAAATATAATAGGTGGCAAGTATTGTGATAAGGAGTTCAAAGAGTATTATGCCTTGAATGGGATCACGCATAAGTTCCCTATTTCAATAACACCATCATAGAATGGTGTTTTCATAGTGTATGAATAAAACTATCACTAAGCAAGTTAGGAGCATGATGTTACATACTGGTCTACCCAAGTGTTATTCTTGATTTTCACCAAACCCTAGGTCAAAGGGGTTGACTTTGTAAAATTGATCAAGCCAAAACCCAAGACCTCTCCTATTTAATTCAAGAGACCAAACCAAGTTTTTTGAGCCCAGACCAAGGTCATGGGTCAACCTAATGTACCAGATCAACCTAAGTTGACCCAAATCCCATTCTTTTGAATTCTAATAAGTTTCAGAGCTCCTTTGACTCAACCTCTCACCCACTTGGGTCTAATTGGCCATGTTGACTAGGTCAACCTTTGGCTTGGTCAGCCTAAGTCTTATATAGTCAACTTTGACATATTTAAGTCAAATCCACCCCCTTTAATGCATTTAAATGTTTCATAATCATGCCTTGACAAAAAAAACTATGGATAAGAAGCTCAATTATATCCTAATTAACCCTAGATGTGATATAGGCCATCCATCCAAGGCTGAACTCTTTAAATAGGCTTGTTAGGGTTCCAAATATGGAACTTTAGAAATTAATTTCTCCCCAAGCCTCCTAAGCCCGAACCCTCTTATGTGTGAGATCCCGTAGTCTCACCCCACCTTTCCCAAGTCAAACCCACCATCAAATCCTTGCCATCGGCGAGATCTTTGGTGAACCAAGACCACAAACATTCCAAGGAGGATTCCCGATGATCCACTACTTTTCAAACCTCAATTTCAATGAGGAAAATATATGAGAAAAATCTACAAGCTCAATTGAACTCAAATCCTGAAGATCCAACGGTTAGATCGATCTCCCAAAAACCCTAAACATAGGTCACAACATATAGAATTAAATATCTTTTCACACACTGCTTTTTAGATCGTGAAATCACTTCCCCATGAATGCTCTTCAAGCATAGTACTTAAGTTTAAAACTTCATCAAAATCCATTGAGTCATTTGTGAAAATGAAGCAAAAAAAATATTTAGCATTTTTTGGGTTATGCCTTCGTCTGCTGAGAGGCGATCCGAACCGTTGATCTCATGATAAATAGATGTGATTTCATCATTTCACTATTTGGATCGAATGCAAAGTTTAATCTTGTAGTTTTGATCTCGGTACGGTGAAATCAACGTCATCCACTTGGAACAGCGGAAGATCTAACGGTCAGCGTTAACCGCTAACGTGGTTAATAAAACCGCATTCGCAACTTAATAATTGCCACAATTATATGGTAATCATTGCTCATGCTGCAATCATCGTACCGCAAGATAATGATTGCCCGTTGACCACAGAGCGTATCAAGGGACGCCACATAGCCTGTTGCCGTTATTTAATTTAAAAATTAGTATTATAATTATTTTTAAATTATTTTTAATTTTGAATACTTTAAAAATTATTTTTAAATCCAAAAATAAATATAATATATGAAAAATTTTAGAATTTAATTCCCTTTAATTAAAATTTAAATTTATTTTAAAATTTACTATATATTCTAAATTATTTTAAAAATGATTATTTTTAAACAATTTAATAAATATTTAAAATAATATTATAATATATATTATTTAAAATTAAAATTTTTCATTAAAATGTTTTAAATAATTAATTGATTATCTTAAAATATAATAATTTAAATTTAAATTATTTAGGATGTATCTTTGTATTTTAAATAAATTTTAATTATTTAAATCATTTAAGTTTGTAATTAATGTTTATTAATATTATTTATTTTTAAAATAATTAAAGTATTTTTTATTTATTTTTTAAAAATAGTGGATTATTTTAATTATTTAAATATAATATGAGAAATATTATTTATTTTAACTAATGTTAATTAGCCAAATATGCAATCCCTTATTTATTAATTAATTAAATTTAAAAGATGAAGTATTTTTCTTAAATTTATAAAAAATTATTCCTTTAGATTATTTTAAAATTTTTAGAGACCTTTAATATATATTCTAATGTAATTTAATAATTATTTTTAAATCTTAAATATTTTAAATCATTCTAAATATCTTATATTTAATTTAAACTTTAAAAATTCATGTTTAATTCATTTAAAATTGTAAAAATTCTTATAATAACTTAAAGTTTTCAGAAACTTAAGGACTTTAGTTAAAAATTACTTTTAGATATCAAAACGTAATTTTTCTTAGTTATTTATACTTTATTTAATTATTTAGATACTTAATTTCTATTTAATTAAATACTATATTAACTATTTCTAAATTAAAAATTATATTAATTTTCCCTTGGGTGATCTGTGGATGTCTCATGCACATATGTACATTGAACTATTTTCAACTACTTTATTTTTAAACTTATATACATATATTTAATATAATGTATTTTAAATTATTATATATATATATATATATATATATATATATATATATATATATATATATATATATATATATATATATATATATATATATATATATATATATATATATATATATATATATATATATATATATATAAAACCTCTTTAATTGTGAGAGATTTTCTTTTAAAATTTCAAACATGGATTATGCATGAGAATAGCATTCATTGGGGGAAAATTAGTGAATTATTTGACTCCAATTATTCACTAGTCAGAGAGTGCAAATACAATTTATTTTCTTTATACATATGTAGGACGCACAAGCACTTAGTCTAGGCTCTCTTAGTTCTAAGAATATGGTGTGTCATATTTTGTTACATTTTCCCTTTTTGTTACCCCAAGGGTTTGTCTCTAATACTTGATTTAAACCAACTTAGTGTAGTAACTCCCTAAAGACAATAATTAAGGACGCATTTAGCAAACTTAAAAAATTTTTAGAAGTTAAGATACACCTATGATTGAAATGAAACTTGAAACATTTAAACTTAGTGACATATTAAACCTATTGGAATTTTCTACGAATTTTTATGGTTCTTTAAACCCCTTAATTAACAAACCCTAATTTAACCAGTTTAATATGCCTTCATAACTTCAAAAAATTTTAATAAATTTAAATTAAATATAAAAATTACTCATAATATATCAAACTCTTCAAAATTTAATCCTTAATCTTAAAAAATTAAAAATCATTTAACTGGACTTCAATCTGGACCTCAATCTCAACATTAATTTAAATTCAATTAAAAATCATTCTTTTAATTAAATTAAATAATTAAGAATTATTAAAAATTCAAGATTTTTCCAAAACACTTGGGAACTCTTCCTTGGGTCATTTATGTCCTTTGGAGGTTATTCCAAGAGGTTTGGAGCCAATTTAGATCAGAATCCCTAAAACACCCTTAATTAGGAAATTTTAATAATTCATTAAATATTCTAACTTTAAAAATTCATAACTAATTCCAAAAAAATCTAATTTGGGTAAGCTAAAAGGCATTTAACTTTAAATAAATATAGTATTTATTTAAAATATCAACTTTTCATTAAATAACCTAGATTAAAAAGTCAACTCTTCAATCAACCGTAGTTCAAAAATCAGGGCCCAAAATTTCTAAAATTCATAAATTTGCATAGAAAACTCCAAATCTAGCAAACTCAAATTCTAATTACTCCCTTTAAGGTATATTATTTAATTAAAATTTTGGAATCCCAAAACCCAATCTATTTTTAAAAGTCACCTTTTGGACTTGTTTAACCTAGCGGGTAGGATGAGCCTGGACCTTCTAAAAATCGTTAGCTCATCTTAAACTTCAAAGAACATTACTCTAAGCATTAAATATGACCAACCAAATAAATTAATTAGAATTGACCCCAAGATATTAATACTTAAACTTTAACTTAAATCCCCTTTGGACCTTCAACAAATTCTATCGCAAACAAATTGAACTAGTCATCCTGGCATAGGACTTATCCAAAACCAGACAACCTACTACACACACATATAATTATTTGTCAAGGCACCACTTCTTGCTCTAGGTTAGGCCAATGTTTTCCCTTTTTTTTAGATGTGATGCTCTTGCATATGGCACGTATGATGGTTGTTTTTGTTGTGAAGAATTGTTGTGATATTTCTTTTATTAATGCACTTTCTTTATGATGTGTTGTGTGATATATTACTCATAACTTAGGGGCGATCTTGATATTGACATTGTTTTCAGTAGGTGTTCATACTCTTGAAATGCTAATAAAGGGGGCTAAAAATTAAAAATAAATTATATAATTGCTTGCTACAGGTGCTTTAGCCTATTAACACCTAAATAAATAAGAGTTTGGCCAAGTGTGGTTGGCATGAGTATTTTTAATTTTATAAATATAACTGCTTAGATTTTTTTATAATCACTACTTAGGATAACAATACAGGAGAGTCTAGATCTTTTTTTTCAATGATGTACTTTGTATGTAATGTATCGAGTTGTGAAAGTCTTAAAAAATAAGGTATTTTAAATACCAGGGACACAAAAGGAAAAAGAAAGGCCCTTCACAAGAATTTTTTTTTATTTGGGTAACCTTCTGAAGCACAAACCCTACGAAGATCGAAGGGAGATAGTCCAAAGAAGGATTCAAAGATGAAAATAAAGATGAAATTCCTTATTTTTAGGACTTGTATCATTCAATAGGATTACAATCCAAGTTATTGTTGGTGGGGCCTGACCACAATTATTTTTTTATATACCCTAGGTTGTACTTATATGGCACTTGCCATAGACTTCCTTTTTTTTAATCTAGTTATTTTTTTATAATGATGTGTTTACTTTATTTGTACCGTAAAAATTATCTATTTTTTTTTAGGTTTCTTTTCTTTCTTGCATATGTGTGTGCCTGATTTCACTAGGCTTTTTAGGAATAAAATACTTTTTTTTTTGTAATTAAATTTTAAGATATTAAGAATTAAATAATATAGAAACCTAATGATCTAGGGAAAAGTTGGAATCACTTGGGATCGCATGCATATTAATGTGTCCCCTCTGTCCTTGCTTTAAGACAATTTCCTACCCGTTGGTAGAGTCCAGACAATCTGATCTATGAGGATGAAGTGCCAAACTAGGAGAAGCGTAGTCTTTCTAAAATATTATTTTTATAAGTTTTTTTTTTTAAATTCAAGCAAACTTGAGTTGGAGACTTTAACTAGTATACATTGTATTAGAAAATAATTAAATTGAAATTTAATTGCATTAGTTCTAGAAGCATTTTACTCTACATAAGTATAATGCAACTTAGGAAACTCTCTAAATGTCAGACTTAACTTCTAGAAACTTACCCCCCCCCCCCCCCCCCCCCCCCCCCCCCCTCCCCCCCCCCCCCCCCCCCCCCCCTTTCTTTGATAAAGATCGGACATCATAGATTTTATATGCCTAGGTAGTTAGCTAGCTTTCCTTTTTAGGTAAAATATAAGCCCATAATGCATTAGTTTGGATATGGATGTTAGTATTGTGTCTAGAACACTAAACCAATTCTATATTTAGGATTCAAGGCTATTGTTATCAGTGTCTCATAGTATTCATCATCGGTTGGTAAGTCTTCTATCATTCAGAGACTATAAATCATGTCTATCTGTGTTACATGAATGATGATACCTCTATCATCTCTCTTATATGCTATAACTGGATTAGTTATTTCTTTTCCTTAGTTTCTTCTCACTACCTTAATCCCTCCACATGTTAGTATGAGCTGTGTATATTGACTAAGACAAGTTAAACCTTTATTTCCCTTTAAGTAGGAACTTCCTAGTCTCCTCCCTATAGTATGATCTCATTTGAGAGGATAATATAAGATCCTTAATCGACAGACTTCTTAGGCCCCGACTTAAGATATAACCACGGGTGCTTGCACCCGTGGGAAACCGAGTCCCCCAATCAAAAAAAATCTCACTCAAGATAATATATTAAGTGGGGGAAACCTTATGTCTCTGATTAGGTCATGCATACTATTACCCATTGAAGTGCCTAGGTGAAAGCTACTATCCTCTATGGTTAATCATATCTATGATATAATCTGCCCTCCTATTGACCTTCTTGCAAAGTATGTAAAGGCCTACGAGTGTCTCATCTGAAAGTTCAATAGGGATGTTAAGCCCTTATGAACTAGCCCAAGGCTAACCAAAAGGGAGTGAATTGGTATTTTAAAAACTCTTTCAATCAAAAATCACAAACTCAAACCAAACAAAAATTTCCCATAAAAAAATTTAATGTGTGAAAATTAAATGCAAAAAAAAATAATAATGAAGAATACATAAATTTATAGTGGTTCAATCAACTTGACATACGTCCACTCCCCAGAGGCGCCCTCTAAGTATTGCACTAAAATCAGTGACTCTCCTTTTGCTCCCACAGTAAGGTGGAGAAGCCTTTACAAAATCTTTTTTTCATTGACACCAGTGAGGCCGAGAACCCGACTTGCTGAAGGGGACCTTGATCGATTACTGAAGCAAGCAAAGAACCTTGACCGATTACTGAAGTGGGCCTCTCTTAACTCTCCAAAAATAAGGGACGATGATCAGAGAAGACGACTTGAATCCTTGCTTGGAGAAACCTTTGTGAAACCCCTCATAAACTCCCCCTCAAAAGATCCTCTATCTATCTCTCCCATTCTTTCCCTCTCCTCTAAGCTTTCTCAGGTCAAGACAGTAATAAAAGATACTCTTTTGGGTAGAATAAGAGATCTTATATAGAAGAGCTTTAGAATAGCTCTTAATTGCAACAAATTGACATTATCATCCAAGATGAAATAAATATCATCCTATATGATTAGTACAAATTAAGCTCAATTAGTGAGGATGATTTAGGACGATTATAAGGTTTTTGTTCATATCATTCAGGACGATAGGATATCATCCTTTATGATTAGTATAGGTCATTGAATATCATCCAGAACATTACCCTGAATGGTTGTCTAGACGATGGAAAAATAACCTGATCGTCCAGACCGATCATGCAATCCTCCCGGACAATTAGTTTAATTCAGTGCATATCGTCTAAAGCATCGCCCTTAATAAAAGTTGGCTGATGTTTGATCATCCAGGAACAAATAAAGTTTTTGAACTAATCATTTTGGCTAATCCTGAGATCATCCTTGATGATATGATCGAGAAATCAAATCTTAATTGATTTCCTTAATTACCAGATTAATTTAGTATAATTATACTTAATCATATATGATGATATCCAAAAATAAAATCTTCCTAAATAGATCTGGCGGCTAATTCTTTCTGATTTGAGCCTTTCATTTCGATTGATACGAATATCATCCAGGATGATGCGCTTACTAATGGCTATCTTAACCAGGATGCCATAATTAGGGTTTCTATTTTTAACTGATCATCTAGGACAATTTATAGATCATCATGGACGATGTGACCAAAAATAATAAATTATAAATATAGTCAAAAAATTTCTTCAAAGTGCGTGTGTGTGTACAAGATTACATAGCATCAGTAACCACTTTGTTTACAATTGATTCAAGAAAAGGTAAAATATTACAAATTGACTCAGACCTAGTTTATTGAATCTTGATCCAGTTCAAATTACTGTTTGATCTTATAGACATAAAATGTTAGTAGGCAAGGCAGTCATAGAGAAACAAAAGTATTTGCTATCATCAAAATTATATTCCCTGAAACAAGATTTGCAATAATCTCCCCTTTTTTATGAAGGCAAACAAATAATCAAAAATGAAAATAATTTCAAATAGTACTCCCCCTTTTGACATCACAAAAAAGGAGGAAAAAACTAGAAAAGAAAAAAAAGTAGAAAACAAAGAACGAAAGAAAAGTTTTTTTTAAACAAAGTATAAATATGACATAGTCTCCATGTAATTGATTTTAAAGAGACTTGTAAGACCAATGAGTTAACATCGTCGAAATCTAAGAATAGTTGAATATATGATCTTGTTAACTCTAGCTCGGACTTCTCTTTGGGCAAAATCATCTTTTGAAATTAAAAGACCTAACTTAGAAAAACTAATGGGATAAGAAAGAGAGATCCGTTCAAGACTTAGCTTCAGAAAAATATTTTATAGAATCATGTATCAAAATAATTTGGGACAATCGTGAAATGTGAAATCAAGCCTTTGAAAATATCAAGTGACCCATGAATTCTTCTAAGTTTTAAAAGTTTGAAAGAGAAGAGAACTTACTTTTAGTGGGCTTATTTTATGTCTCTTATCAATTTAATGACGCACTTTGTGCATCTTTTAATTTTTTTGATACACTTTGTGTATATTTTTCAATTTGGTGTCATTGCGCATCTTTTGATTTGGCATTATTGGCCACTTTTTTTTATAAGCTAGATCCCTTTTCAAAACTCTTAAATACTCTTAGTTATGAGTATATCTTTTATATATTAGAAAAGAAAAACTCACTCTCGAATATAAGAAAGAACAAACCACAAATCATAATCAAAATCATGTGATAAATGTAATGATAGGATGACGAGAAATCTTAAAGCGATATAAAGACTTTGAACATTATAAATATAAAATAGATTACTGTAGCAAGATAAAAACGATCTCAATCGTAAAATCTAGTTGTTAATTTGTGATAAACTTTTATTTAGAAAAGAAAATTACACCACTAAAAGAGGTTAGAGAAAGAAACAATCAATGGTGTTTTCTCCCTTTAACAGTTTAAGAGATGTAAAATATTGATTACAAATTTTTAAAAATAAAAGTAAGGTATAATATATCAATTCAGCAGTAACTAAAAGAAAAATAAAATAAGAATAAAAATTGAATCAATAAAAGTGAACAAATGAAAAGTAAAATAAACAAGGAAAAACTACAAAAAAATAACAAACAACAGATAAAAAATCAGAAATCATTAAGAATCAAGTTCATGCATTTATGTCAATCACATCCAATCTGGTCCTTAAAGTGCTGAAAGTGTCAAAGGCTTGTGGTTTAGTAAAGATGTCAGCTAGTTGATTCTTAGTTTCCATATGGTGTAACTCAATGTCTCCTTTGGTCACATAGTCTCTAATAAAATGATGTCTTATGTCAATGTGCTTAGTCCTTGAATGTTGGATAGGATTCTTAGAAATGTATATGGCACTAGTGTTGTCACAAAGGATCAAAATTGTACCTACAAGTAATCCTAAATCTAGAACTTGCTACTTCAACCCAAGGACTTGGGCCACACAACTCCCTAAAGCAATGTACTTAGCTTCAGTAATGGAAATTGCAATAGAGTTTTGCTCTCTACTGGACAAGGAGACTAAAGATTGTCCTATAAATTAGCAAGTTCCAAAAGTTCTCTTTCTATCCACCCTATATCCTGCAAAATCAAAATCAGAATATCTAATAATCTCAAAAGAAGTTCTGGGCCTAGGATACCAAATTCCTAAGTTTTGGGTCCCCAAAAGATATCTAAGAATTCTATTAACAGCAATTAGATGAGATTCTTTAGGATCAGCTTGAAATCTAGCACAGACACAAACACTAAATATTATACCAGGTCGGCTAGCAGTCAGGTAAAGTAAATATCCAATCATCCCTCTGTACTTCTTTTGATCAACTAATTTTATATTTGGGTCCTTGTCCAACTGAACACTAGAGGTCATGAGAGTATTAATTGGCTTGGCTTTATCCATTTCATATTTCTTCAAGATGTTATTTATGTACTTTGATTGATTTAAAAAGGTTTCATCATTTAGTTGTCTTATGCTTAATCCCAAAAAGTTGGACAACTCTTCCATTATACTCATCTCAAATTCCTTACTCATTATTTTAGAAAAATCAACACATAGCCTTTTATCAGAAGATCTAAAAAGTATATCATCATTATAGATTTGAATAATGAGTAATTCATCTCCTACTTTCCTTAGAAAAAGGGTGGTATCTACGCTCCCCTTAATAAACACCATCTCTAATAAGAATGTGCTAAGCTTCTCATACTAAGCTCTAGGTGCTTATTTTAATCTATATAAGGCCTTTTTTAATTTAAAAATATGATTTAGAAATTGGGAACTCTCAAAACTTGAGGGTTACTCTACAAACATATCTTCTTTTATTACCACATTTAAAAAGGCACTCTTAACGTCCATTTGAAAAAGCTTAAATCCCTTATAACAGGTAAAGGCTAGTAGCACTCTAATGGCTTCCAATCTTGCTACAAGGGCAAAGGTCTCCTCAAAATCAATCCCTTCTATTTTGTTGTACCCGTTAGCCACCAACCTTACTAGAATCATTCATTTTATTCTTAAAGACCCATTTGATTATAACTATACTTTGTCCCTTTATTCTTTCAATAAGTTTCCAAACATTATTCCTAATAAATTGGTTTAATTCCTCTTGCATGGCTAAAATCCAAAACTCATCAGAAAGGGCTTGATTGATGTTGGTGGGTTCAATCATTGAGATAAAGACAAAGTGGTTCACTTCCTTGCTAAGTCCATGCCTAGTCCTAACACCTTTAAAAGGGCTCCTATGATCGATTCTTTAGGATGACTTAAAGAAAATCTTTAATCTCTAGGAAATGTGTGTGTAGGTTCAACCCTTTCCTCTAGATTTGTATTTTCTATTTTTTGGGTAATCTCACCTACTCCTTCAGTGTTTTGGGGCTCTACCCTCTTCTCCAAATTTTTAACTCCTATGGTAATCTCTCCAACTGCATATTCATCCTCAACTCTAGACTTCTTAGGATCAGATTCATCAAATACTATATGAGTTGTCTCTTCTACTACTAATATCCTCTTATTAAATACCCTAAAGGATTTCCCCATACTTGAATATCCTAAGAATAATCCTTCTTCAAATTTTGGGTCAAATTTTCCTAACTATGATTTCTCATTATTAAGAATAAAAACCTTACTGCTAAAGACATAGAGGTTGGAAAGGTTGGGTATCCTACCCTTAAGGATCTCATAGGGTGTCTTATTAAGTTTGGCTCTAATATTCACCCTATTTAACACATAATAAGCTGTGTTTATTGCTTCAGCCTACAAGTACTTTGGAAGTGAATACTCATCAAGCATGGCTCTAGTGGCTTCAATTAAGGTCCAATTCTTTCTTTCAGCTATCCCATTCTGTTGAGGGGTCCTAGGAGTTGAGAAGTTATGACTAATCCCTTTATCCTCATAGAAGTCTCAAAATCTCTAATTTTTAAACTCTCCCTCATGGTCACTATGAATGGTTAAAAAATCACAACATATCTTTTTCTGAATCCAAGAGAAGAATGATCTAAACTCATCAACAGACTCATTCTTATATGACAGAAATCT
This sequence comes from Dendrobium officinale, assembly GCA_019514585.1. Classification (NCBI taxonomy): domain Eukaryota; kingdom Viridiplantae; phylum Streptophyta; class Magnoliopsida; order Asparagales; family Orchidaceae; genus Dendrobium; species Dendrobium officinale. The sequence continues at coordinate 21,029,225 of CM033694.1, forward strand.
AATCCAAGTAAATCTCAAGTAGTCATTGACAATCACAAATCCATAAACTTTTCCCCTAAACTGGTAGTGCTAATGAGTCGAAACAAATTCATGTGAAGGACTTTTAAAGGTCTAGAGGTGCTAATGTTCTTAATGGAGTGAAAAGATGATTAGACTTGCTTCCCTAGTTGGCAGGCATCACAAAGGTGGTCTTTAGAGATTAAGCTAGGGGATATCTCTAACTATGTCTTTCTAGGAAACTCTCTTAAGGGTTTTCATACTGGTATGACATAGCCTCCTATGTCATAATCATGAATCATCAGCAGTAATTTTTAAGTAACATGAAACATGACATTCAATATTATTTAAGTCAAGCATATAAATATTGTTGATATGCTTTCCCTACAAAATAGTGTTATTATTTAAGCTTATAATGCAAGTATTTGCTAAGAATTTTATGATGAAGCCCATATCACAAAGCTGACTGATGCTGAGCAAGTTATGTTTTAGTCCATCTACAAGCAAAACATTTTTAATCAAAATGTTCTTAGAGTTTCTAATTATACCTGCACCCACCACTTTCTTGGTGGTATTATCTCCAATAGTAACCTTGCCTCCAGCCCTGGCCTCTAACAAAATGAATTGGTTAGCATCTCTACTCATGTGTCATGAGCATCCGTTGTCTAGGTACCATATGCTCTCACGAGGCCTTTTATAAGAGAAAGCCTACAAAATCATCAAACATCATATTTAAGAACCCAAATATGTTTGGGTCCCTTCTTACGGAAAGAAGAATGCAATGAATATATGTTTATACTGTGAATCATGTAATTTGGATCTCCACACCTTTTGTGTACAATGTTGAATAGTATAAGTGTGTGAAATGTGTTCTAACATGCCACATGAAAAACATCTAACACAAAGAAATGGATTTACTAATCTACTCAGATGGTGATGATTCCTTTTAAAGTTATGTGATGTATGTAATGTTGATTTGTTATTGTCAAAAGCTTTGAGATTATCTAATTTCTTAAATTCTCTTTCTAACTCAATATGAGATGACTTTAAGGAATCATGTGCATTAGGTAATTCAATATGCTTTTTGTTTAATACATCAAACTCATTAAGTAGTAACATCTGATTGCTATCGATGATAGAGTGATCTTTAAATAAAATTTTATGCTTTTTTTTGCAAATTTAAACACTCCAAATTTAAATTAGCATGTGATTTCTTAAGTTTCCTATATGATGAATGAATTTGTTCAGAAATTTTAAGTAGTTGCTCGTAAGTTAGTTTACATAGCACTTCTTGATTACTTTGACCAAGATGATCTTTAGCCATCAAGCATAAGTTTGTTGTCTCCTTTTCAGCTTCAGTCTCAGAGGCGTCTAATACATAATCCATCCAGAATATCTTTTGGAACCTCTTCTTATCCTTTTTGAACTTGGGTTTCTCCTCATCCTTTTCCTTGCTTGAGTGAGCTTTAAGTATAAGACAATCATCTTTACCATGTCTTGGCTTCTTACATTCAAAATAGATCATATTATTAGAATTTTTAAAATTTTTGTTATCCTTAATTTTATTACACTTGTGATGGTTCTTATGTGTCTTCCTTAGAAAGCTTTTGAATTGCATCGTGATTAAGGCAACATCATCGCTTTTAGACCCAAAAGAGTTAGTATCCGTGTTGTTAGTCTTTAGCGTCATAATTTTCTCCTTCTTTTTCTCACATGCATTAAGGTTTCTTTGATTCACCACTTGCTCGTAAGCAATGAGTGATCCATGTAAGTTATTAATTGAATAGGTATTCAAATTTTTAAATTAAAAAAATATAATAATTTTAGCATCAAAGGAAGAAGGCAAACATCTCAAAATTTTATTAACCTTTTCATAATTTATGAGTTCTCTTCTTAAAGCATGCAGTGAGGTGATAATTTGAATAAATCTAGTATATATGTTAGAAATCAATTTATTAGGTTTCATACAAAAAAATTTGTATTCATGCAATAAAATATTAATCTTTGATTGTTTGACTTCTTTGGTTCCTTCATAAGTGATACACAATATATCACAAATTTCTTTACCAGTAGTACAAGTTGAAACACACATGTAATCCTTAAATTTTAAAGCATAAAAAAATAATTCAAATATTTCTCATTAAGTTGTACTAAATCCCTATCATCAAGAGTTCATTTACTGAAAGAAAGTGGAATACTAACGCCATTAATTTTACTAGTTGGAAGTGTATAACCATCTTTAACAAGCATCCATATACGATAATCAATCGATTATAAAAATATAGACATGCGAGTTTTTCAAAAATCAAAAGGAATATTATCAAACAAAAGTGGTCAGGTAATAGAATACCCTTCTACAGTATTATGATTACTAGAGTTAGCCATGGATCAAAATTCAAAAGTTTCAAAAATTCAATTTTATGAATCCCGCTGTGATACTACTTGATAGTGCTCTGATACCACTTGAAAGTTCATTAGGGATATTAAGCCCTTATGAACTAGTCTAAGACTAACCAAGAATGGAGGGTGAATTGGTATTTAAAAAAAAATTATTAAGTAAGATCCTCTCTCTCTCTCTCTCTCTCTCTCTCTCTCTCTCTCTCTCTCTCTCTCTCTCTCTCTCCCCTCTCCTCTAAGCTCTCTCAGGTCAAGACAACAGTGAAAGATACTCTCTAGGGTAGAGCAAGAGATCTTAAATAGAAGAGCTTTGGAATAGCTCTTATTTTATACAAACAGACTTTATCGTCCAGGCTGATAGGGGTATCGGCCTGGCCGATCAACATAAATTTTGTTCAATCAGCCCGATAGATTTGGGACGATTAGAGTAATTTTGGTCACATCATCCATATCGTCCTGGCCGATTAGTTCAAATCTGAGGAAAATCGTCCTGATCATTTCCCTGAATAGTAGTAGGCCGATGTCAATCATCCACGCCATCATCTTGGCAGATCCTTCGATCACCCCGGCCGATGTGATCATGCAATCAGCCTTAATTACTTTCCTTAATTACCAGATTAATTTAGGCATAATTATGCTGCATCGTGTAGGCCGGTAGGATATCGTCCTGGACAATGTCCTAAAATAAAGAATACATAAATAAATCATGGCGGTTGATTCTTTCTGATTTGAACCTATCGTCCCGGACGATACAATATCGTTTAGGACGATCTGCTTAATGGCAGCTGCCTTAACTATGATGCCCTGATTAGGGTTTCTATTTTTGAACCGATCATCCAGGCCGATATAAATATCGGCCCGGCCAATGTTACCAAAAACAGTAAACTCTAAGAAACAATCAGAACTTCTCCGAAGGTGTGTGTGTGTGTACAAGGTTACTTAGCATTATTAGCCACATCTTTTATAATAGAATCAAGAAAAGTAAAGTGTACAAAGCGACTCGGACTTAGTCTACCCAATTTTAAGCTGGTTCGATTTGCCGACTTATCTTGTGGACCTGAAATGTTAGTAGGCAAGTAAGTCGTAGAGAAACAAGAATGTTTGCTATCATCAAAATCATAATACATGAAAATAGATTCGCAACACTTGCTAGATTATATTTTTATGTTTTTCAAACAAATTCATTTTCTACTTTTGGGTCATTATAACAACAATATTTTAAAAAAACTTAGGCTATCAATAAACTAATAGAATAGTTACTATACTATCTAGCAACGTAATGGGCATATTTAACTCTAAAAATCATGTTAGGCTTCCATAACCCAATCATGTATCTCCTTCTCTTTGAAGTGATCTTTTAATCTTGCTAACCAAGCCTTAAAGAAAGATTATGACTCTTCATCAATCAAGCTAATCAATCTGTTAATCTAGCTTCCACAACCCATTGTCATTTACATTTTGCCAGATAGATATATAAAATCTCTAGTCAAACACTTTTAATTATTTGCTCTTTATTTTGTTATCAATTAACTTTGTGGCATTTCTAAGAATAATTGCAAAGATGGTCTAAAATCTTCATGCTTTTCTCCATATTTTTTGTACAAGAAATATAAAGAGATGGACTATCACATTTTTTTTAAATATATAAAGAGCTACACGTTTATTCACCTTTATCACATTTTTTACAAAATCTTTGAAAAAAAACTACTTATAGCATCTAATTTCTACTCAAACCCTAGCTAATTATTCCCTAACAATTTTAAAAAATCACTTGATCAAATTGAAAACAGAATGGATTTACTAGTAGATGGTTCTCTTTCAGCTCCCTCTCTTGCTTTCCTTAGTGTAATACGACTTTCATACTCACCTAGAACATATATGTAGGCGCCTTCTTCTTTATAAAACTCTAATCTAGATAGACTAAAAAACATCTATAACAGACTTGTACAAGTCATTTTTATCAGCACTTTGTACCAATCTAAAGTTTAGAATCATCTAAAACAATAAAAGTTGGCATGAAAGTTATTTAATACTAATAATTAACATAAGTTAAGACATAAAATATATTATTTTGTCTTTAACTTAAGTTTTTTATTTATTAATATATTTAAAAAATATTTACCTTGTGAGAACTTTATTATTCTAGCTCAAATTTTTTGTGCTCTCTCTATTACTCTTCATATTCCTGACGCCCCCACCGTGACCCCCCCCAGCCCCCCCCCCCCCCCCCCCCCCACACACACACACAAAAAGGATGCCTTCGAAAGCCTGCTGCTAATACATTATCACATATCCTATGACTATCATTGAGTAAGGACATTCCTCTTTAAGGTAATGCCTTATAGTGCAACAAATCATAGTAAATCCATTGTAAGTCACCAAGATTTAAACAAAAATCTTAGAAGAAATAGAAAGCAGAAGGATAAAACAGTCAGTGGGTTATTTTACTTACATATTATTCCCAATTTGCAAGGTTTATCTGCATATTTGAGCTCTGCTTCACATATATGATGGCATAATAAGAGATTGAGGAGGGTCTATGAGAGTATATAAGTTTATAATTTTAAGGAAATTATTTTAAGTGCCAATTATAAATTGATTAAACTCATGTTATCTTTTATAAGAACATACACGACTTTGAGAGAGCCAGCCTGGAGTGGGTGAGGGATCCTCCTGGGGATTTGAAGATTATTCTAACTGCCACATTTGGTCATAGGCGGTAGGGGAATACAAAAGGGATGAGTTTATGGATTAAGCTCGCAAGCCTACACTATCCTCTAGTGCCTCCAGATTCACTTCAAACAGCCAGGAGAGTTGTATAGACTACAAATGGATCCCATTACTATAGAGCTATAGCATGTCCTAAAATCACAAGCTGATGTGTAGATGTTGATGTAGCAAAGTGAAAGACCCGACCCGTTCTCAAAACGGGTCGGGTTCGGGTTTAGAAAAATGACCCGGTTCAACTTTCGGGTCGGGTCCGGGGAAATTCGACACGATAACCCGATAAAAACCTGTTTTGACCCGCGCCTTAATAATTTTCGCGCGATCGCGCGGCTGCCTTAATTATCTAGGGCTCCATTAGGGCCGCATTTCGCATCGACGCATCCGCCTCCTCTTCTTCGCTTCTTCGTCTAGGGTTTCTGTTCTCTCCGGATCTCCTCGCTCTGTCGACGATTTCCTCTCTTCTCCTTCTCTGGCACATTGTTGTTCATCGTGCACATCTCATTTGGCTCAACAAGAACATCTACATCAATCGCTGTTTGTATTTCTTATCTTTTTTCTATTTTTCTCCTTTTAGAAGCTTGATCTGTGAGCACAGTTGAGGGTGGTTTGTTTTCTTGCTGATTGATCAAAATATTCTGAAGTTTCGTGAAAAGTTTTTGGGTATAGCTGTTTAGGGTTTGTCCGATTTTTTTTTTGTCTTGCTGATTTGCTTTTATGTCGAATTGGATATCGGTTTTTTTTTTTGAAGATTTGGTAAATTTTGGCATGCATTTGTGGATTGGCATGCTGGCCGAATAGTTGAAGAGGTGTGCTGTTCCGTGAAATCTATTTTGGGAAGGGTTTTTTGTTCAGTTTGTGCTGGGTTTTCTGTTCAGTCCATGATGGGTTTTTTATCTATCGCAGTAGCCAGTAGGTGTGCAAACGAGCCAAGTCGAGCTCGACGTGCTGATTTTTTTTGTTCAATTTGTGTTGGTTTTTCTATTCAGTTAATGCAGTATTTGTTGTTGTTCTTAGTTCTTGGAGATGTTGTATTTGGCAATTGGCAGTTATGTTGTTATTCTTAGTTCTTGGAGAAGTTGTTCTTAGGCATATGGGGAAGAATTATTTGAGTTAAAGTTTCGATGTTTTATGTCTTTTTTTTAAAGAAGAAAATAAACAAAGTAGTTAGAATTAGTAATGTAAATTTGTAATATATTTTATTGTTTTGGTTAGATGGAGGATTCGAACATCATTCCTGAGAATTTATCTATTGATGAAAATGAAGAAGTTCGGACTTCTGAAAATGTGGTAGAGCCTTCTAACGAGCTATGTAATGAGGTGGCAGTTACTAAGAAACGTCGAAGGATGACCTCATTTGTTTGGGGCCATTATGAGATGTTACCTAATACGAAAGATGGAAAACAAAAATGTAAATGTAAGAAATGTGGCAGTACTTACCTATGTGATAGCAAAAATGGAACTGGTAATCTTAGACGCCACCTCGAAAATTGTAAGAAAAGAAGTATGCGTGATATAGGACAATTGATCTTACAAAGTAACACTGAATCTTCAATGTCTATGTGTGATAACAAGTTTGATCATGCTGAATTTCGTGATTTGTTTACTGCTTCTATCATCATGCACGATTTGCCATTTCAATGTGTGGAGTGGGTTGGAGTTCGAGCTCTTTTGTTGTATCTTCGTAAAGACTTGCAATTACTTTCTAGAAACACTGTAAGAAGTGATTGCAAAAAAATATTCATTAAGGAGAAGCATAATATAATGGAGCAGTTTTCTAAAATCACTAGCAGGGTTTGTTTAACATCTGACCTTTGGACATCAATAAATACAGATGGGTTTATTTGTTTAACTGCTCATTATATTGATAATGATTGGGTTTTGCAAAAGAAAATTATTAATTTTTCATTCATGCCATCCCCCCATGATGGCATTTCTATATTTGAGAAGATACTATCTCTTTTGGTAGAATGGAAAATAGAAGCCAAGCTATTCAGCATAACTTTGGATAATGCATCCGCAAATAATACTTCAGTTGATTATCTAAGAAATCATTTGAATTTGCGGGCTGGCTTGTTATGCGATGGTGATTTTTTTCATATACGTTGCACAGCACATATCGTTAATCTTGTGGTTCAAGAAGGTTTGAAAGACATTGATAGTGCAATTGTTAAAATAAGAGAGAGCATTAAGTATGTTAAAGGCTCTCAAGCTAGAAAACAAAAGTTTCTTGAATGTGCTGCACAAAGTTGTTTGGATGGGAGAAGAGGTTTGCGTCAGGATGTCCCAACCAGATGGAATTCCACCTTCATAATGCTTGACAGTGCAACTTATTTTAAACGTGCTTTTCAACATTTAGAATTAGTAGATTCAAATTACAAGCATTGTCCAATATCTTCTGAATGGGAAAAAGTCGAACAGATTAGCCAATTTTTGGAACCTTTCTATGAAATAACTTGTCTCATTTCTGGATCTAAATACCCTACAGCAAATTTATACTTCCCCTGTATTTCAACAGCTTATGCAGAACTGAAAAATGCAATGTTAAGTAGCCATCAATCCATAAAGAGAATGGCAACAGGAATGATTGTAAAGTTTGAAAAATGCTGGTATGAAATCAGTGATATTTTGGCAGTAGCAGTTATTCTAGATCCGAGATACAAAATGACTTTTGTAGAGTGGTGTTATCAAAGATTATATGATAGCAATTACAAGTCCGAATTGAGAAAACTGAGACTTTAGTTAATTTCATTGTCTGCTAACTACAGTTTAAGAAGGAATCTTTCAGCAGAAGAAAGTTCAAATACGTCTGAGTTGGTTCAAGGATGTCCTTCAAAGATTAAGTCCAAATTTATGCAGGTTTTTGTTTCCAATTCTGTTTAGTTTCCTCTTCAATTGTTTTTCATTTTTGTTTTGTTTTGTTTCTAACAGTCTTTAAAAAAAACAGGATTTTGCTTCATTTCAGAAAGATGCCTTTACACCGAGGAAATCTGAATTAGACATTTACTTAGATGAACCTAAGCTTGATAGCAGTGTAAATTTAGACATTTTGAAGTACTGGCAAGGGAACCAATATAGATTTCCTAGTCTTTCTGCTATGGCACGTGATGTACTTTGCATTCCAATAACAACAGTAGCATCTGAAAGTGCATTCAGCAATAGCGGGAGAATTTTAGATCAGTACCGAAGTGCTTTGAAACATGATATTGTCGAAGCACTAATTTGTGCTAAGGATTGGTTATACGGAGAGCATGGTGATTATTCTTTCATCTTAAAGTTATTTTATGTGTAAAATCTCATTGCGCTAATTTGTTTTTCATTACATAATTAATTGCAGCAAAGGACTTGGAACTTGATACAATTACTGATGATATCCTTAATTTAGATGTGAACACAAATGATGGAGAGCTTGGTGAAAGCTCTGTTGTTGGATGAAGAGCATAGATATAATGCTTGCCTATTATTTACTTCATGCATATTTATATTTTTTGAACAGTTTCAAGAACTATCCGTTTCATTCCTAACTATTTTAACATTTAAGTTGATGTAATGCAAATTTAAGTTGATGTTATGCACATTTAAGATGTCTTGTTGGGTTGAATTATTTGCTGGGTTGAATTATTTGTTGGGTTAAATTATTTGCTGGGTTGCTGTCTTGGTTTAAGATGTCTTGGTTTAAGATGTCTTGCATTATTTGTTGTCTTGGTGGGTTGGTTTACCTTTGTTGCTGTCTTGGTTGCTGGGTTGGAAACTGAAATGGTTTCTCTGGAATACTGTCTTGCTGGATTTACCTGTGTTGCTGTCTTGGTTGCTGCCTTGCTGGGTCGAAAACTGAAATGAATTTTGTGGAATACTGTCTTGCTTACCAGAAATACTATCTTGCTTACCTGGAATACTGTCTTGCTTACCACTTTACATTTTGGATTATATTATTTGCTCACCTGGAATACTGTCTTGCTTACCTGGTTGCTGTCTTGGTTGTTGTCTTGCTGGGTCGGTTTGCGGGAGATTCCGAATTGGCTTCCCTTGTGATGCTATGTTGGTTGTTGTCTTGGTTTTTCTGGAATGAGGTCTTGCTGGGTTTAGCTGGGGTGCTGTCTTGCTTACATGGGTTGCTGTCTTGGTGGGTTGGTCTCCTGGGAAACTCGGTTTGGGTGTATGGGTTGCTGTATTGGTTTCTTTGTAAAGGTGCATTGGTTTACCACTTTACATTTTGGATTATATTATTTGCTCACCTGGGTTGCTGTCTTGCTTACCTGGTTGCTGTCTTGGTTGTTGTCTTGCTGGGTCGGTTTGCGGGAGATTCCGAATTGGCTTCCCTTGTGATGCCTTGGGATGCTGTGTTGGATGCTGTCTTGGTTTTTCTGGAATGAGGTCTTGCTGGGTTTTGCTGGGTTGATGTCTTGGTTGCCTACTTGAACTGCCTGGTGAATGGTAATTGTGTTGGTTTCCGGCTACTGGTTGTATCTTGGTATCCTGTAACTTGCTGTATCTATTTAAAAGCTGGGTTGGTTTCAGACTTTCTGAAGCATTGAAAGTTGAGTAGCGATGATGAGTACCCTTCTAAACTGATTGTGAAGTCATTATGGGGGAAAAATTTTATTGGCTATTGCAACCAGGTGGCATTTGTGTCATCATCTAATCAAACAGTGAAACAGATACTACGTATACTCTAAAACACAAAATGCCGCCTTGGATGGCAATATCGGAAATGTATTGTTGACTCACATTTTTCATTATTTGATGAATTTTTTGAAGGGTTAATCTGAGCTAATGACTCAATCTTTCAATTAATTCATGGATTTATAATTGTATCACTTTTACCATTTATATTTTTTGCAGTTAGCTTAAATCTCCAATTCTCCATGAGGGGCAAGTAGGCATGCAAATGACTTGGACTCTAGAGCTCGAAGTTCTTCAAATAGTCAACTTTTTATTTGTAAATTATAATTTTGATTTGTTATTTTGATATTAGAGATTTTATGGTTGTAAAATTGTAATTTGTAATGTGGTATGTCTTGGTTGTAATTTGATATTAGAGATTACTTTTCATTTCAGAATTATGTAATTATAATTCATAATTTATAAGTTAATAAATTATTGTCTTTTTTTTTTGGAAAATGAATTATTGTTTTGGATTATATTATTTGCTCTCTTGGTGGATTGGTTTGCAACTTTGCATGTGCTGCTGTCTTGCTGGATTGGTTTTACTGAAAAAACGGGTCGACGGGTCAATCCGGTTTGACCCGAACCCGGCTCGGGTCGGGTTCGGGTCCTAAATACTGACCCGTTTCTATAAACGAAATTGACACCCCTATCTTCCACCGTAAAATATTTTCGACAAAATAAAATCTGTCAGAAAATAATTTTTCTGGTTAATCTTCCACATTTTTAAGAGGAAAATGGCCGCCTAAAATCAATATTTTACTTGCAGTGAAATAAACATGCACAAATAAACCTAAAAAAAGAATTTATTTATCACACTAAGAATAGTAGATTTTTTCAGGTCATTTCCAAGAAGATACAGAGTGTTGATGCAGCTTTGCCTTTGGAGGTATCGCCAAACGGACCTATAAGAAGAATGTAGTGAAGTGCATTGACTACACAACTTCTCTTTGGCCTATTGGTTGAGAGCTAAGGCTTTCAACAAAGAGGTCTGAGGTTCGAGTCTCTGTGTATGCGTTGTGTGTGTGAGTTTGCCTTAAATGGCCTAAATGTCCCAAAAAAAAAGTACATTGACTGACTAAGCGAGAGTCCTTGGCAAATAGGCTATATTACTTGGCTTGATGTGAATCATTCTCTTACCTAAATTTATGAAATAGGTTTTAAATTAAATTCATTATCAAATAAATTCATTTACGATAATATTTCACATTAAAAACTAGCAATATTTATTGAAACAATCATTTATTTTACTTAATAGCAAAATCCAACACAATTAAATAATAATAATAATAATAATAATAATAATAATAATACCAAAATTGTAACACTAAATATGGGCGGAACTAATGGAGGGCTTGTAAGCCCCCTCCCCCCAGCCCTTTAGAAAAATAATTTATCATTCATTTTTATTTATTTATTTATTTTTTATTATTAAATATTAAAATATAATTATATTTAATCTTCTTTATTCTTTTATACATTTCCTTATAACTCTGGCTTTTATATTAAAATAAATTTAAGTTTGGATATTATGATTAAAATATTATTATGATAAATTAAAAAATTTTAATGATTAATTTTAATGATAATTGCATCTAATATAAATTTGATCAAATTTTAAAAAGGAGCATGTTTAATTTGTAATTATGTAAAAAAAGTGTAATTATTAAATAATTTAAAAAAAGAACTAAAAAGCCCAAATAATTTGACTTTTTTATAGAAAATATAATTAATTAAGAATACGCTAAATTATTTGTTGTTCTCTCTCTCACCCGGCTCTCTCTCTCTCTTCATGTATCTCGCTCTCTCTCTCCAATTCGGCTCTCTTTCTCTCTTCAACAAAGTGAGAGAAATACGCATAAATTTTTGATGTTTTTAAAGAAAATGTCAAAATATGTGATGTTTTTTTTTATAAAAAACATCAAAATATGTGTCATTTTATGTCGAGAGAACGTCAAGTAATTTGGCATATTTTTTAATTAATTATATTTTCTATAGGAAGTGTTAAATTATTTGACATTTTTGCTCCTTCATAAATTTCTTAATAGTCATATTTCTTTTGCTTATTTAGTATTAAACACGCTCATTTTTAAAATTCAACCTAGAAAGAGTTTTTTTCCAATGACTTTTATAGAAAATCGAATGCTAAATAAAATTAGATATTAGTGGATGAATAATTTTTTAATCATTTATATTAAGAAAATAATATTTGATACGTGTTCAACTCTTTATGAATATACATTATAAACTTTAAAACTATTATTATTTTCAATTTAATTTTTTTAAAATAAGAAATTTATTTAAAAAGAATTTGAAAAGCTGCTAATACCAGTCCCATCAATAAAAAAAACATTTAAAATTTTTTAAAAATTTAATTTATATTCTGACTAAAAAAATTATGTTGCTCCACCACTAACTCTAAACATTAATAGGCACAAAAGCGACAGCTTAAATAAACACGTAGATTGTCAGCCAAAATACGCTACGTAACCAGAAAGAAGATCCGTCTATTACAAAATTTACATTATTCGCACATATATCACGTTTCCGACCACGTCGCTTTATTCAATTACCATTCCAAACTCCCCCACGCCAGCTCTTCTACCCCTCTCGCTAACTTCCTCTCTACTTTCGATATATTTATAAAATGCCAACGACGAAGCCTTCGTCTTCCTTAAATCCTTCTCTCTTCTTCATCACGTAATCCAATTCTTCCTCTATGGATTGCCACACCGACTGGCCCGAGCCAATCGTTCGAGTCCAATCCGTTTCTGAGAGCGGCGCCGGATTCATCCCTGACAGATACATAAAGCCTCAAGCTGAGCGCCCCTGCTCAGGCCAGACCGAACCTGACACCAACCTCGAGCCTATTCCGGTCGTCGACCTCGCCGGCGACGTGACTTCAGCGCTCTCCAACGCGTGTAGGGATTGGGGCTTCTTCCAAGCGGTGAACCACGGCGTCAGCCCGGAGCTAATGCGCCGCGCACGCGAGTTATGGCGCGAGTTCTTCCATCTCTCTATGGAGGCAAAGCAGGCTTATGCTAACTCTCCGACGACATACGAGGGCTACGGTAGCCGGCTGGGGATCGAGAAAGGCGCTGTACTCGACTGGGGCGACTACTATTTCCTCCATTTCTTCCCATTGTGCCTCAAAAGCCATGACAAGTGGCCCGCTCTCCCCGTTGCACTGAGGCATGCAATTTAAAAAAAAAAAAATTTTTTTGGTTTTATTTTGAGATTAGTACATTATAAGTTACTAATCTCAAAATTAATTCTCATAAAAAATGTACCCAGAATATCTAAAAATAATTTTTTTATTATTTTATAACTATTTTAATCATATATATTTTTTATTTCATATGTCAACTAACATGCATGCTTTAATAATTAATACAATTAAACTATGAAATAAATAAGATTAAATTATTAGGCATACGCAAATATAATAATAAAAAAATGAAAAAAAGGAAGGAATTAACTTGCCACAAGAAATGAAAAAATTCAAATGAATTAACATGCCACATGAATAAATAATTAATTGACTTCTTTCATAAATTCATCTATTAGACTTTTTTGTTCATATAAGAATCTACTACACGCTTAATTATGAAAATCTAATAATTCAGTACTATTGTCTTATAGTTTAGCTATAGTCATATCATTATTCATGTCATGATTATTCGACAAGATTTACTTTTGATGTCGACTATCTAATGCAACCCTCTATTTTTTTCACCGAGGATTTGATACCTGACAACAGTAGTTATAGACATTGCATGAAAAAATATTATGTATACATAATTTATTATTTCTAAATTCTGCTTAAATATTTATAATATCTTTTTATAATCATTTTGTACAATTTGATTTTAATGTAGATAACTGATGAAAGATCATTATTTGCAAAATCATGACAGGGAAACTGTGGAGGAATACGGGATTGAATTGGTTAAGCTGTGTAAGAGAGTGTTGGGGCTGTTATCGGCGGGGCTTGGACTGGATGTAGAGAGGATGCAGAGGAGCTTCGGCGGCGAGGAAGCTGGCGTGTGTATGAGAGTGAATTACTATCCCAAGTGCCCGCAACCGGATCTTACTCTCGGCCTTTCGTCCCACTCGGATCCCGGCGGGATAACGGTTCTTTTACCGGACAATGAGGTGCGGGGGCTGCAGGTGAGGCGCGGGACTGGCTGGGTTACTGTGCAGCCACTCGCCGACGCCTTCATCATTAACGTCGGCGATCAGGTCCAGGTATATATCCGTAAAACTCCATTAATTTTGATATTATTTTCTTTTAATTTTAATGTCCTACTTGTCGTTGCCGTGTATCTCGTTGGGTGTAGAAGTTAACTGTGACTTGTGGGGCTTCAAACGTCTCATATAAGTACAATTGATATCGATTAGGAGGGGCTAAGTTCATTATTTAAAAGCAATGATAGTCTTTTATGTCTGAAGCTTCCTCCATTCACACCTTATTAGTATTGAGGAATTACACGCTAATTCATTTGGGAGTCGGGGGGGTTAAGCCAGAGAGTGAGATCCGTCGAGAAGTTCTATTGTCTTTTCATAATTCATTGAATGTGAAGGGAATGTTAGGTTTTCATTAATGTTTTAGTTATTTAAAAGATTAAGGCTTGGTTTGGTTCTTCCTCTTATTTTGTAAAAAAATAGTTTTAAAAACAATGTTTAAGAAAATGAAGTTTTTTAACGGAGATACAAATATCAAAAAACTAGCTTCTCTAACAATAGAAAAAAGAACTTTCCTAAAAATCATTTCTATAAAAACATTCCATTCACACGACGACCTAAAAATAATTTATTTGTTTCTAAATAGAAAAGGAAAAAAAATTGCCAAAACAAACTAGGTCTAAGATTGGATTAAAAATTATAAAATGAATAAATGTCTAATCAATTTTATCAATAAAAATATGATAGAAGCCTAATAATTAAATGATGATATATATTGTTGACTAGTAAGTCAAAATAAAGTCATGTAAAAATATTTTAGTTTCTGTATTACAATTAATATATAAACTAGTTTAGAGAGGGAGAGAGAGAGATTATGCATGTGTAAGGTTATAAACTCCAAAAAAAAAAAAAAAAAGTTATAAACTCCAATGAAGTTGTTTTGTGGTTATAAAGTTGTGTATTCAATAAAAATGATATTAGCATTTTCAAGTAAGGTAGTAAGTGAGCTTTATAAACGGCTTGTGAGTTGGGTCAAATTCAATATATTAACAAGCTCAAGAGGAGAGCTTATGGAGCCACATATTTGAGCTTGAGCCTATATTTATACTAAGTCTAGCTCAGCCCTTAAGCTTGTCGGGCTACTCATTAAAATTAAATTTTATTTCAAAACTATTTTTAGAATAATATAATAAATAAATACTATATATTTTTAATTATTTCTTTAGTCAATCTCTAGCTTTCTAAATAAACTCAAATAATTGAGTCGAGCTCGATCAAGCTTAATAATTTTCAAACAAATCAAATTCGAACTCAACAACTGAGCTTTAGTAAATTTTGAGCTTACTTAGAATTAAATAAGCTTAGTTTGATTTGACAAAAACTCGACTTGTTAACCCCCATAATTTCAAGCATATGAAACAAAAAAAATACATCATGAAAAATATTATATGTTGTAAAAAATGTATAATAGAATGTCATTATCACATATTTTTCCTTTAAATTTTTATTGCATTAGCACCAATAAACAATATTTTTAGTGAAATAATAATATTGAATTCAGGGTATTTACTTAGATATTATTTTACTTGAAATAATATATTGCTATCAAGTTAAGCATACTTTCGATATTTTTTTTATAATCAATTAGTTTAATAATCGCATAATTTAGGATTTAGAGGTCGGCTAAACATTTTTTTATAACTAATCAAAAACAAGAATTAAATAATTTTATTTCATTTTTATAATCAAATAATTTTTAACGATTATTTGTGGAGATATTTATTATTTTTCTTAAAAAGCAGACAATAAACGCTTTACTGTAACAATTCCTATCAAATATCTAACACCTCGTTTCTCACGTGCTCAATTTAGTTTGGTTCCTACTTCAGGCCATCCTTCCAGGAAATTACACCACAATTCCTTTTCACATTTCTCCAAGCTCATTATACTTTTAATTGCAATTCTATCATTTTTAGAAGTAAACAAGTCAAGTTAAGCTTGAGCCTCTCATAACTTGAGCTTGATTATATAATAGCATGATAATTTATATTTAGCATTATTTCAAATATAATAATTAAAATTTATATATTTATAAAATTAACATTCAATTATTTATATTTTCAACAAAATTAATCCAAAACTCAAAGGTTGTGACAAAATTCAAACACTTTTTCCTTTTTTTTTTTCATTAAACTCTATATAATTTAAGGTTAGCACATAAATACATTTTCTTTTCATTTTTATGAATATTCAATATATAATTATTCATAATTTGAATAATATGGAAGTAATTAAGTAAATATCTTTTATTTTTCAGCAGTATTAGCCAACAAACCTTTCGGGGTTGTTGAATGGAAAATTTAAATATTAATATGATAATTGAATACTCATTGTGATAAGTTACAGGTTTTGAGCAATGCTACATATCGAAGCGTGGAGCATCGAGTGGTGGTGAACTCCAAGATAGAGCGATTGTCAATAGCTTTCTTCTACAACCCACGTAGTGATCTACTTGTGGGGCCTATGCCAGAGCTATTGAGCTCAAATAGTCCTGCTTTGTATCAACCCATGACCTTCGATGAGTATCGATTGTACATTCGAAAACGTGGCCCGCGTGGCAAGTCCCAAGTTGAGTCTTTAAAAGCTATTTGATCTATCTCCATAGTTGTGATCAAAATGGTCATACATTTTTTTTTATTGTGATTCTAGAAGGCTTAGCTTTTGGTAAATTCTTGAAAATGATGAAATTGACCTATGTGCATTGAAAATATATATTAAGGGAAATGGAAAATAAGAAAAAAAAAAAATCTAAGGTGATTTTGTAGAGATTGATTTTTTTCCCTTAGTTCATGCACATCATTAGCTGTTTTCACTTAATGAAAGGCAATGGCCCACGAAGAAAGAAGGTAAGTTAATTTATATTTCTTTTTAGTTAATCAACATCATTGTTTAATTAGATTGTGTTAAGAATAAAATCAGTGGCTTAATTTTCTTCTACAGAGATATTAATATCTTAGAATAACTACTATTTGTTCTCATTTGGAGCTCTCAAAGTTGACTGCTTTGTTTGACAAATTTTTTATATAGATTATTACTTATCTGTAAATAATTTTTTTATACTATTAAGTGATATGCCTCATGACATTCATGTATGATAGTTCTGGGGAGAGAGAGAGAGAGGGATATACAGAGGGTGACAATTTTTTCCTATTTTTGTGTGATCTATATAAGCTACTACAGGAAAATTATCCATTACCGACGAATTTTCTGGCGGCTTTCTAGCGGTTTTCCGATGGAAGACAATGACATAATTTTCCAACGGTTTTTATTAAATTTTAATTGTAATTTTCTATTTTAATTAATTTTCATTTTAAAATTAATTAGTAATTATTAATTTTTATTTTATATTATTTATTATTTTTAATTTTTATAATTAAATTTATTAGTATATTTAATTTTATTTAATAACTTGATTTTGGGTCATTATATAGTTTAAATATAAAAAACTGACAATAAAAATGCATTTTCATGTTCAACAATGTGGTTGGGACTTTGACACATTCCCAACCCACCAGGGTTCGAGTCCCTTAGCAGGTGGGCTCAGGTGTGGGCCACATGCATGGTCAGGCAGGCTCTAGGGCGGGCACGACTAGGCGGGCTGCGGGCGTGAGCGGGTCACGGTGGCGGGCGCGGTTGGGCGGGCGCGGGGGTGGGCGTAGGCAGCAGGTGGTCTGCACTCTGCAGCCCTTCTCGCAGGCAAGAGGGCTGGAATTTTTTTTTTTTTAATTTTCCGGCAGTTTATTTTTGCCTGAAAGACGATAGAATTATTTTTCGCCCGAAAAAGCTGCCGAAAATATTTTTCTTACGTGGGTTTTACCGGCAAAATTTTTTTTTCCTGTAAATTAGAAAACTACCGGAAAATTCGACCGGTAATAGATGATCTTCCTGTAGTGAGCATATACAAATTTATATATAAGAGAAAATATTGGAGAATAAAAAAAAAGTCTAAACTATGAGATGATATATTGAAAATTAATAAAGATGGTAATCATATATATACATTTGATTGGGTTTATAGGAAAATACTTCGCGCTACAAACTTATGAAGGAAAAAAATATGTTAATTTAAATGGGATATATGATTCTAAAAATTATATACCTTATGAGATTTGGTGATACTGCGAGCGGGGTTAAGAATGTAAAGGGTACGATCGCACTATCTCATAGGACAAAACAATCGTATGCCTTTATGCTCTATGAAAATAGGCCAATGGGAGTGCAAATGAGATCATACATATAATTAACTAAGGAGGATAATCACTTTCACCTACACACCTCGATGGATAATAATATATATGAACAAATGATCATGAGATTTCTCTCGTCCTACTTATCTTCTTGAATTAGGTTTATTTGATGTGGGTGCATGTTTCCCATGGGCGCAAGCCCCGTGGTTAATTGTATCTTAGGCCTTGACCTAAGAATACTCTTCATTAAGGATGCTATATTATTCTGTTCAGGGTTTAGCGCATAAGGAAATATCTAGGCTCTCCTAATCCAAAGAAAGATAGGCTCAATTAGGCTAATCTACATGCACGGATCACACAAGCACTCAGCTAGTCCAATGAGAAGAAATCAAAAGAGGAGTCGTTTCATACCAAACATGTATGAGAGAAAGACGGAAGATGCATCATCAGTGTGATGTGGATGGGTGGGATTTATATGTTGAAACTTTGTTAATTATGAATTAGGTTGTTAGACCTAAGCTTATATCCTAGTAGCTAACCAAGAGGGGGGGGGGGGTGAATTGGTAATTTAAAAATTTCCTCTTTATTTTTAAACCAATAAAAATTTATAGTGAAATTTTGAAAAATATTTTTCAACCACAGATCAATAGAAACAGTAAAGTAAAAAAGCAGCGAAAAATAAAAGACACAAGATTTATAGTGGTTTGGTCAAACACGACCTTCATCCACTCCCTGAAGTCTCCAACTTCAGGTATTGCACTATTACCATTTAGTGTCTCTCCTTTTGCCCCCATAACAAGGCAGAGAAGCCTTTACAAAAACTCTTTTCCACCACTACCCGATGCGGTAGAGAACCGTCATCCTTTTACACCCTCTAAGTGTAGGCAGAGAACCTTCCATAGTTCACACTCTCCAAGTGTAGGCAGAGAACCTTCCATTGTTATAACTCTCCAAGTGTAGGCAGAGAACCTTCATCCTTTCACACTTTTCCAAGTGTAGGTAGAGAACCCTCCCGCTGTTCACACTCCTCGAGTGTCGGTAGAGAACCGAATCTCCTTGAATAGATCTTCTCACTAGAAATCTGGAAGGACAAGAGAAAAGAGTGAAGCAATCACAATTCACAAATGAAGATCCTTACCTTTGAGTACCAAGTGAACCCTTCACACTCCAATAGTAAGAATTTTCCTTCAAACACTCTCTCACACTCTCTTATTCGATCTCCCTTCAGTTTGCACGAAGACCAGCAGACAAAAAGATTACAAGACAATTTTAAGTGGGCCTTTTATAAGAAAGACACGAAAAATAGTTAAAAATTGCATTTTTTTCAAATATGTACGTACTCGATCGTCCCGTACGTACGAATAGTATAAAAATTGTTACATACGAACTCAATGTGCATTGGTACGAAATAACTTAATACTAGATCATTATCCCGTACGAACATAGTTCGTCCGATACGAATAATTATTTTGAAGCTTCGTTGGAATGAAACTACTCGATGATCCATATATTTTAAGGAACAGAGGACATCATCCTGGGACGAATGTACAAGATCATCTGGATGATTAGTTCAAAGGATGAGTCTAGAGAACATCATCCTGGGATGAACATGGTAAAATCATCTGGATGATAAGTTCAAAGCATGAGTCCAGAGAACATCGTCTGGGATGAATGGACAAGATCGTCTGGATGATTAGTTCAAAGCATGAGTCCAGAGAACATCGTCTACCGACGAATGGTCAAGATCGTCTGGATGATAGTTCAAAACATGATTCCAGAGAACATCATCCTGGGATGAATAGAGTAAAATCGTCTAGACGATTAGGACTTACAAAAAAATTTTGCTCGTTATGTTCTTTCCATTACTCTTTGGAGAGTATAACTGACCTGATCGTCTTGTACGAACATAGTTCATTCTGTACGATTAGTATTTTAAAAAATTTGACTTTTGAAGATCTCCCCCAGTGTGTGTGTGCTAAGTTATGCAATTAAAATCACATTCTTTGACTCAAAATGAAAAAAATACAGACTCCAAGTTACAAAACATTATAATCAGATATTGATTTGAAGTCTTCAATAATCTGGATTATGATTTTCCTGAAATGTTAGTACACACAAGAGCAAAAAACACTTCTTCCAAAATGTGTTAGGAGAAATTAATAATCAATACAATAATATTTGGAATCATCAAAATAACAAATTGCAAGAATATAAAATATGCAAAAGCTAAGTAGCAACTTTCTAAACATTATATACTTCAAAGAGTGGAGTTCTTACCTACTTATAAGGCATGCAATGATATACCAATACCACCAACCTTTGATCCTAGATCTACAAGAGATGTATCGTATACCAAGTTCTAATAATCATGACCTAACTAATGTAAGAAATCATGAGGGGACTTATAGCCTAAACCCCACCAGGTATCTAGGCAGCCCTGACCTGGATTGATCACCATACTCAAAAAGGGGTACCAGCTAAACTCTAGTTATCATATTAAATTCATAAAATTTGGTCTTATGAAAGTGCAAGAGTGGTGGAGGTATAGAAAGGGAAACAGGTATCATACCCGACCGTAAGTGGTATTATTATATGCAAAGTAACATATTCCTCTATATTTTAAAAGAAAATTTACATGACTTGGCTCAAGGCTATGCTTGTATGGGTAGGTCCAATTAGAACTAGAAGATAGTCACCGTGAAAGGAATAAGATTAGAAATATTAGTCATTATTTTAAAAATTAACCAATAAGGGGTTATGCGTTAATTTTGAAAATTTGAATTATTTTAAATCACATGTTCATTTTTTATTGTTTAAAAAAATTTTAATTTTTTGTAGAAAATTTAACATCCTAATGAGGACTCTATAAAAGGCACCACTAAGAAAAATAAATAAAGAAACCTAGGAAAAAGCATGCAATTCTATTGTGTAATCATAATAAACTCAATAATCATAAAACAAATTATAGTTAATGGCCATGAATCCAGTTGGGTTCTGCAATACACCTTAGAAAAAAGGTAACTGAGCTCTATCATATTTATAACTCAGCCTAAGTCTATACATAAATGAGTTAGTGTGTGGGGTTTTTTTATCAGTATCCACTTGCTTGGCCTCCTGCCTTTTAAAATTTCCACACACCTACATGGATTTCCTAACTAAATTTAAATATGAAAAATAAAAATTATATGACCTCCAAAAAAAATTTCACCATAATTTTAATAAAATTACACACATCAAATATCCAAAACATACTTCTTAGGACCATATTCCAAAGGGTATAACATTCATACAGTACATATTATAAAGCACATTCATAATAATTATTTGAGTATTTTTATTTGCCCTTTGGGAACATGATCACAAGCGAAAAATATTTCTACAAATCATCTAGCCAAAGGCTAGATGATGTATGGAATGTGAACATTTGCTTTAGTTTATACCTTATTTTTCTTTCCTTTAATGCATTTGCTATTGCAATCTTCAAAAACAAAGGTAAGGATAATAGGTTAAATATTAAGATAGGCCTATTGCCCACCACCAAAAGAAAAGCCTAAGCTTCTTATGTCTAGGGTTCATGAATTTTATGAGCTAATGATAGAATGAAACACTCACTACCTAAAGATATGTATATGTTCTACCTAACTTAAAGTTAACACTTGGGTGGTTATGAAATTAATTTATGTTCTTAAGGGAGGATTTAATTTTTATTTTTAAAGAGACAAATATTTATGTGGATCTTTAAACCCTTTCCCCTTAATTTATGAGGTACTTGGCATTATTACAGTGGGCATGAGGAAGAAACCTCCTTAGGATACGTAGTCACGCAGCTCAAGGTAGTCCAACTAATATACCTCATATATATTAAGGGGATACGTACAAAGATGCACATAAATCCAACCTTGGTTATGACACCAAGGTATCTTTAGAAGTTTATTTGATCCTTTAGCAAATTTATTGATTTATTTAGAGTTAAGGGATTTTAGTTTATGTTTAAGTTTTAGTATCTTAATATTTTATTAAGCGTTGGAGAATTTGTGAAGAAGAATTTTATAGTTTTGATCTAGTTTTGCCTTAATTATTTTAGATTTTTTATTTATGATTAAGTTAGGAGTTTGTCAAGGGGTGTGCTTTATATTTTAATAATTTTATTTGATTAGTTATGATTTTTAGAGTGTGGGTTAGTTAAGGTATTTTAATAATTTTTATGGATTTATAAGAGTTCATTTATGGGTTTTATGATTTTTATAAATTTTATTAAATTTTACCATCAATCGGTTTGCGGCACTGTCATAATGGGCACGAAGATGAAACATCCTTAGGGCACATAGCCCCGTAGCTTAAGGTAGTCCAGCCTATAAAATTCATTAAATTTTTTTGTTAAATTAAAGGTTTATGTATTTGTTATATTTTATTAGTCTTTTTTAATCATTAAAGTTATGAGTTGGGTATGTATTTTATTCTTTAAATTAAGTATGGTGAAGATCACAAAAGCTCAATTTCTTGGTGATTTGTTATTGATTATTTAAGTTAAGTGAAGATTATCGTTATTAAACTAGGGTCATGAAGTTTATTTCACCCTACTTGAGGCTAAGTTAATGATCTCGTAGGTCCATGTTACTAGATATTCAACTTATTGTTATTAGATTTTATGTTTGTTACTTAGTGAATTTTAGTGGGTGATTATCATTATGGTTGGTTCATTACAAATTTTAAGATTGATTATGAATTCATTAGATATATTTTTATTAGTTTGTTTTATAGCTTTGTGTAGTTGTTTTAGAACCAATGAACTTCAATGGAAAAGTTCTATATTAAGCTCAAACAACTACTAGAAGATATATATCATAATGTTAATACAAAGATTTACCAAACATGATAGAATTCATATTATACTCAATTATTTTTATATTTGCCTTTGAAATATTTATGAAAAACACACTTAGAGGCTCAAAATCATTAAGAAACAATTTTTAGAGTTATTTAAAATTTTAAAACCCGAAGAAAACTATCATAGTGGTGCCCACTTCATGTTGACAAATAATGATGAACATGTCATAAATGGGTTAGCCTACATTACAGACCGAAGGTGACCATGAAGGTCTCTAGGGTTCATAGAAGGGGCTAAGCCATAACCCACAAGGCCATGGCTTCATTAGTGAACTAACCTAAGGCTAATGACTAATATATACTACCAGATATATTGGGTGGGAAAGTAAATAACAATCAACAAAATGTGTGCAAGTGTAACCATTTGGCATATAATATGAGGTCTTTATAAGGTTACAAAAATTATACCTTACCATGGTGTGCCTTCTCAAGATGCCCCAAGCAAATGACCCATTGACCCTCGACCATGCAAGACCCAATATACCTTGCAAGCAATAAAAATACAATAGACATAGAGTGAGAGTAGGCATTGTTCAAAGAAAAAACAAATAGATTAAGTTCTAACCAACAAATAATTCAATAATTGTATTCACTAAACACATGCATGTTATCATTGAAGCATAAGATAATATGAGAGTTTTTTTTTTAATTATGGGTTACGAGAATTGACATTGAATAACATTATTTATAAAGCATATAACATTTACTAACATGACATAGAAACTTGCTATTACAATCACACATTAAATATTTGAATGTTTAATAACATGGAGCATAAGAGGAACCTATGTATTAATCCTAAGAGAGTCTATTAAATTCATACATAGAACATGTGAAAGCTTCTATCATGATTAGAAATTATTACATCACATAACATCAAGCACACATGGAAAAATTTTCAATACATTCAGAAAATCTATTTGATGTCAAACATATACATAGTGTTCAAATTTGACTTTACAATGTAAACACTTCATATGTATTATTCTTCATAAGTTGATGTGACATGTCAAGTGATATTTAACATTAATAAAATGAAGTAATCAATAAAGACATGGTTTATTAAATATAAGACAATTATCATCTACAAACTTTTTATATACATTCTCCCTATCTTAATTATCATATACATCTTTTATCGAATATGTAATGTAATATAGAAAGATGGGGCATATATATATATATATATATATATATATATATATATATATATATATATATATATATATATATATATATATATATATATATATATATATATATATATATATATATATATATATATATATCAATAAGTAGAAGATTTTGCAACCAAAATATAAATATGAGCTTTCAAACAAATTCATATGACAGTTGTGGATATAGACAAATGAAGTGTAGGCATACTTATTTGCATTTAACACTTCCACATGCTATTAAAATCCTATGCATTTATATCATTTGGAGCACAAACATAAGCGCTTTTCAAGTCTCATTAATGAACAATTCTAAACATGCTTTCACATACTAAGTTCTCCAATCAACCATAAAATATGTAAAGATGAAGCTATATAAATAAATTCTTATATAAATATCACTTATATCATGACCAAGACACACATAAATGTGAGATTGTAAACTTGGATGCAAACATTTACATCGTATAACAATAACTTCATTTTTTTTTTATAAATTTTAAGGTTCATGAAACTCTTCAACATAAAACATACAACCTCATATAACATTAATATATTATATTTTAGTGATTGAAGCGTAGGACGAGTGAAGTCATGTAATATAACTACAAGCCTCTACATTTGCATGATATCAAGTTCATGGATGGCATTCAAGATTCAAGAGTTTAAGCAAGAGCTACATACACACTATTAATGAGGTGTCTACTTAGTATTTGACCCGTTGGAGCATGAAGAAATATTTATGAAATTAAGCATAGCAAGAGTATTTGAGGCAAAGTAAGAAAATGAATGAATGCACATTCACTAGCTTCCAATGGTTCACATTCCTTTCCAACACAAGCAAACCATTTTTTTTGAATCTATGTATGCTAGTAATCAAAACATAAATAAAGAAATGTGTCTAACATAGTTATAAAACATCATTTTATGTTGAACTGAACATACATATGTATGTCAAGATTAGAGAATACACATAAACACATTGGCATACTCATAGTCCCTTTGAAACTTAGAATGCCTCCATCAAGACCTCAACAAATTATAATGGTATAATTTTTTTATCACAAGTCATATTAAAATGAATGAATATAAAATCTAAAATTAACAACGATTTTCTTTCTTTACATCATTAGCAATAAATTCTATATTAATAAATTATATATTAAAGTTAACAAATCATGTTGCATTGCATTAGTCTTACTACCAATCATAGAAAATTTCTTCTTGCCAAGCAAGGTTTCACTTGAAGCTATCCTCATTTACTTCTCCAAATGAGTATATTTGTTGAGTGTAAGAAAAAGAAAGGATAAACACATTCAGCCCCTTTTCAAACTTAAACAACATTTGTTATATATGTGCATCACACTATTAATAACCACCAAATTGGTCATAGGAAATACATGTATGAAGAAATTGTTCAACTCACAAGAAAGAATTACATAAACAAAGGTGGCCACAAATCTTATTAAGTTTGATAGGAAAATAATTTTGCCCTTACACTATTAAAAAAAGTAGACAAGAAGGTCTCAAAAACAATTTATGCTCTCTATTAACACAATCTCAAACATGAATCATAAAAAATATTTAACCATAACAACTTGCCTCTCTATATATATATATTGAAAGCACAATGTCATCAAGATACCTCATCTATCATGCTAATTAGGATTTAATAGAGAAGCCTAAATTAATTTGTAGTAAGACATAAGTTATTGGTGTATTTTGCAAGATATCCATATCCTTTAAGATATGATGTGAACCACTTTTAGCAATGTGCTCAAGCTTAAATAACCTCATCAAAGCTTAAAATCCATAGAAGCTCAAATCATTAGAAGATTTAAATATAACTATATCAATGTTGTTAGGTGCTAATCACATACAAGTAGGCATCAACATTGCTTTTACAATCATTGTATAAATTGTAACTGAATGTTTAGAAGTATCATACTTTAAGAAAGTGTATGATTAGAACATCTATAAAATATAAGAACTCTAATATTAGTTGATTATAATCACGAGGGATCCATTAGAGGACAATTAAATGTGATTCTTTATTATCTTTTTTTTTTTTTGCTTTACTGGTATAGATGAACTAACAAAGGAAAAGGAAGAAGTAATATAAGACAAAAGAAATAGTTACGGGAGAAGAGGAAGTAGCTATAGGAGAAGAAGGAATGAATGAGAAAGAAGGAGGAGGAGAAGAAGCAGAAGACGAAGAAAAAGAGGAGTAAGAAGGAGAAAGGGAGAAAGAAGAAGAAGAATAAGGAGAATATGATATAGAAGAAGGAGAAGAAAATGTAGTGGGAGGAAGAAAAAGAAGAAGAAGAGGAAGAAGGAATCACCTACTTAAGAGGGATCAGCTCAGTGAAGCAAGGGTGTGATCAAGTTGGCGGGCTTCGACTAGGGAAAAAGACGGGCCAAAAGAAATAAGTGGAGATGTGGCTTCAGCCTTGCAATCGAACAAGAGTGGGAGAGATAGAGAAGTAACACTAGAGGAAGAGGGCTATGACCTTAGGCATATGAAAAGAGAGACGGACAGAAGGGGGGGGGGGGGGGGGGGCGGCGTACTCAGCTTCTAATGCGAGTGAACTGAGAGAGTGCAAAATAAATACCTCTGGTAAAAAATTCATCCCAAGCTTCTACCACATTCTTTGAACCTTTAGTATACTCCAAAACCTCAAAATGGCACTATGGCGCTCATTTCTTTATCTGAGAAATCAATATATGCACTGAAAGCGGGTGGTTACGTAACTAAAACACTACAGTAGCAGTAGATTTAAAATTTTAGGGAGATTAGAGCGGATTGATCCATTTCTTGATTTTATATTAAATTCAAATTGGTTTAGAAAGTAAATCAAGCTTTAATTGGAATTAAGCTAAACCCATTGAGCTAATAACGTTCAAATTGGTTCCAATTTGGCTCAATTAGGGTCAATTTGGGTTTTACTCATTTTAATTGAATTAAATTAATAAAATTATACCCAAATTGGCACCAATGTAAGTCGAATTGGGGTCAATGTGACTAAAATGATCTGCTCTAGCTTTATTTAACATAATTAGGACTAATTTGACTTAATTTCAAGTTGATTCAAGTTCAATTATGTTCTATCAAGTCAATTTAATGAAATTAAACTTGAATCGACTCAATCAAACCAAAATTAGTGTCAATTTGGATTAAACTAGGCTCTACATGGCTTAATTAGCCTGATTAAATATGCTTGCATGCAAAATAGGTGAAAATGGGGTCAACAAAAGGTCCCCCAATAGGCGCACGCAAAGGAATAGTGAACTGCATGTGTTGGCATTGACCTCTCTAACTCTAAGGAGGTGCAACCTAACAATAAGCTAAGAGACTCAACAATATTTAATAATCTTAAAATAACTATTCAATAATATAATGATCATCAAATAATGTAATAATCTTATAATCATGTAATGATCATACAACCTTGCAAAATGGTGGAACAAAAAGGGAGAAAGAAACCAAACATTCTCTTGACCAGATCGAAATAATGAAAGAGGGTGACTCGATGCTCACCTTACCATAAAAAATGAGAAAGAGCTGACAAAGGAAGGAATGAATAAAATTAACTATTTGTTTGACCAGATCGAAACATCAGAAAAATAGAATGAGTAGGGGTTTGACATTCACCTGACCATATTGAAGTAGTGAATTGGGACGACTCAATGCCCACTTGATCAAATCAAAATAGTGAGTAAAGAGCTATGAAAACTCAACAATCACCCAACACACATAACCACAATGATGCGAGGAGGAAAGAAAATCCCAACATTCACTTGGCCATATTCATAAAAGTAAATAATGACCACTCAATGTTCTCTTTATGTTATTCGCAACAACGAGATAAATAGCCACAAGAAAGTGTTCAACATTAGTCTGACAATATTTAAAATGGCGAATGTGAATGCCTTAACACCCATCTGATCATATTCGCAATGAGTAAAAAGCATCCCAAAATATATTGTCAGCATGATCATAATCGCAATAGTAGAATAAAAGATAAAAAGAGTCCAACATTCACCTGACCATATTCACAACAGTAAATGAGGATTACTCAATGTTCTCCAAATATATATTCGTAATAGTAAATGAGGATTACTCAATGTTCTCCATGTTAAGAGAGTTGCTATTTGCATGTTTTACATTCTTGCTACTTATAAAGTTTAAATGATTCCAAATATTATTATTTTAAAGTTTTATTTTCTCTTAACACTTTTTAGAAGAATTATTTTTGCTCTTGTGTGGACTAACATTTCAGGATAATCAAACTCCAGACTAATGAAGACTTCAATTCAAAATTCAGCATGAGATAATTTGTAAATTGAAGCTTGTACTTTTCAATGTATTGAGTTTGAGAGGGAGTGATTGTAATTAAGTAACTTAGCACACACACACGCACACTGGGGGAGATCTTTAAAATTTCTACTGAAGGTACGGGATGAACCATGTTCGTACGAGACGATCAAGTCAGTTATCTCCTCGGAAGAGCAATGGAATGAACAAGAAGTGAGAAAATTTTTCTATTCGTCCCAAGATGAAATGATCTCTAGAAAATTTTTGTTCAGACAAAATCTTGTTCGTGCAAGGACGAAATGCTCTATGTAAAAATTTCATCCAGACGAACTCCAATTCATCCCAGGACAAAATGCTATCTAGAAAAGTTTTGTTCAGACGAAATCCTATATTCGACCTAGGATGAAATGCTCTCTATAAAAATTTCATCCAGATGAACTCCAATTCGTCCCAAGATGAAATGTTCTTTGGAAAATTTTCGTTCAGACAAGCTCCTATTCAGCCCAAGACGAAATGCTCTCAGTAAAAATTTCGTCCAGACGAACTCCTATTCATCCCAGGATGAAAATGCTATTTTCTTTAAAATTTTGATAACTTCTTGCAGTTTGTTGTAACCAACCCATGGTATAACTGTTCGTACCGGACGAACATAGTTCGTATGGGATGATAATCGAGTATGAAGTCAGTTCATATTAATATACATTGGGTTTGTATGCAACTGATTTAAGTAAATTTTTCCAGGATGATCCACGATCGTACGGGACGATTCACTATGTACAGACCTAAAAATCAACAAATTTTGGATGGTTTTTTGTGTCTTTCCTATGTAAAGTCCAATTAGAATTGCCTCTTAATCTTTTTGTCTACTGATCTTCTTGCCAACTGAAGAGAGACACAAGGAGTGAGTGTGAGAGAGTGTTTAAAGGAGGATTCTTACTACTAGAGCGTGAAAGATTCACTTGGTACTCGAAAGTAAGAATCTCTACTTGTGGTTTTTGATTACTTCACTCTTTTCTCTATTCTTTCTAGATTTCTTGTGCAAAGATCTGTCAAAGAGATCTGGTTCTCTACCGACACTTGTAGAGTGTGAATAGCTGAAGGATTCTGTGCCCACACTTGGAGAGTGTGAAAGGACGAAGGGTTCTCTACCTACACCGAGGGAGTGTTAAAGGATAGACGATTCTTTACCGACACTTGGAG
Organism: Dendrobium officinale; assembly: GCA_019514585.1. Taxonomy (NCBI): domain Eukaryota; kingdom Viridiplantae; phylum Streptophyta; class Magnoliopsida; order Asparagales; family Orchidaceae; genus Dendrobium; species Dendrobium officinale. The sequence goes on from CM033694.1 coordinate 21,059,017, forward strand.
AGTGTGATCAGCCAAAGGGTTCTCTGCCCACACTTAGAGAGTGTGAAAGGACGAAGGGTTCTCTACCAACACTGGAAGTGTGTGAAAGGACGGACGGTTCTCTGCCAACACTTGGAAAGTGTAAAAGGAAGGACGGTTCTATGCCAACACTTGGAGAGTGTAAAAGGATGATGATTTTCTACCGCACCGGGTAGTGGTGGAAGATATTTTTTTATAAAGGCTTCTCCGCCTTGTTGTGGGTGCAAAAGGAGAGTCACTAGTGGTATTAGTTCAATACTTGGAGGGTGCCTCCGGGGAGTGGATATAGGTTGTGTTTAGCCGAACCACTATAAATCTCGTGTCTTTTTATTTTCCGCTGCCTTCCTGTTTAACTTGTGGTTGAAAAACCTTTTTCTACAAAATTCATTAAAGTTATTTTCCGGTATAAAATTTAAAAGAGGGTAAAATTTTTTTAATTACCAATTCACCCCCCCTCTTGGTTAGCCAATGGGACATAAGCATAGGTTTAACAACCTAATTCATATTGAATAAGTTTCAACAAGTGGTATCAGAGCATTGTTTCAAAATCATAAGTTTAGACTACTTTTTAATTAACGTAGAAGGCTACATTTGGAAATCAAAATACACCTGAGAGTTACTCTATTACTAGACCTCAATTGTTTGATAATATTCCTTTTGATTTTTTGAAAACACGCAGGTCTACATTTTTATAGTGACTTGATTATCGTATGTGGATCTTAGTTCAGGAAGGGTATATAAAACCAACTAGACTAGTTGACGGAGTTAGAGTTGAAACACCATTTGTGGACTGGACAGTAGAAGAATGTGACTTTGCACAACTAAATGCCAAATGCTTAAATAATTTTTTTGTGCTCTTAAATCAGAAGACTACATGCGGGTTTCTACTTGCAAGAGTAAAAAGTACATATGAGATAGACTTTGTATAAATTATGAGGGGACTAATGATGTTAAGCAATCTAGATTTAATATTTTGTTGCATGATTATGAATTTTTTCGCATGAAACCAAATGAATCAATTTCTGATATGTACACAAGATTCACACAAATAGTCACCTCTTTACATGCATTGGGTAGGAAACTAACAAATGCTGAAATGATTAATAAGATTCTTCGTTGTTTGCTTACTGCATATGATGCTAAAATTACTGCAATTATAGAGTCTAAAGATATAAACATTTACTCTTTTGATAATCTTCTTGACTCGCTAATTGCTTACGAGCAAGGTGTCAGCCAAAGAAAGGTTGATGCAGATGAACCATGAAGGGAGAAGAATATATCACGAAAAGTGGAGAAATCTAAGAGTGAACACTCAGATCCCGAGGATGAAGACGACATCTCACTAATGACTAGATAATTTAGAAGTTTTCTGAAGAGGAAGCAAAAGAGACGTCAGCAATGGAATCGAAATAAATTTAATAGGAATGTCAAGGTTTCAAATGATGTTATTTGCTATGAGTGCAGGAAACCTGGACATATTAAGACAGATTTCCCAAAACTCAAAGCCACTCCTAGCAAGGAGAAGGTAGAGGAGAAACCAATTGTGAAGAAGGGCGAGAAGAAATTTCAAAGAACTTTCTAGGCGGACTCAGCTTTAAACTCGTCAGAGACGGAAAAGGAAGAGGAAGTCACTAATCTATGCTTAATGGCCGATATTCTTGATCAGTTAGATCAAAAAGAGGTATGTGACTTAACTTACGATGAACTTTTTAAAGTTTCTAAACACATGCATCATGCATATAGGAAGATGAAGAAAATGCATACTAGTATGAGCTTAAAATTTGAGGAACTACAAAAGGGACATGAAATCCTTAGGAAAGATCATGCTTTAATTGATGACAACCACATGAAATTACTTGATGAATTTGATGACTTGAATAAAAATCATGAAAGTTTGAAATCATCCTATGCAGAACTTGAAAAATAATTTAAAATTTTTAAGGATGAATATGAGAGCAAAATATACGGAATCAATTATACAAATCGAATTTTAGAAGAGCCAAATGTTGTAGAAGATGAAATTGAGATTAACTCCCAAAAGATTGATAAAATAAATTTAGAAGAAAATTTTGATATAAAAAACCCTTTGCTTAGAGATTTGAGATTTTCTAAAAACCACCCAAGGGAATTAATAATTGGTAAACTTAATGAGGGTGTAAGAACTAGGCGTGGATTAAACAAAGAAGTCAATCATTCAGCCTTCATTTTAATAATATAACCCACAAATATTGATCAAGCACTTTCGAATGAATTTTAGATTTTGACTATGCAAGAAGAGTTAAATCAATTTATAAGAAATAAAGTTTGAGAATTAACTACAAGGCCAAAGGATCAAAGTGTAGTTGGAACTAGGTGATTATTCAAAAATAAAATGAATGACAAAGAAGTAGTCACTAGAAATAAGGCTAAATTAGTTACTAAGGGGAATAATCAGATTGAATGGATTGATTTTGAGGAAACTTTTGCCCATGTAGCTAGACTTGAAGCAATTAGGATTTTGTTAGCCTTTACCTATTTTAGAGGATTTAAACTGTACCAAATGAATGTAAAAAATGTCTTTTTAAATGGGGAAATTAAAGAGGATGATTTTATAGAACAACCTCCAGGTTTTGAAAATTCTAAATATCCAAATCATATTTTCAAATTGAAAAAGGCATTATATGGATTGAAACAGGCACCTAGGGCTTGGTATGAGAGATTGAGCACCTTCATACTTGAAATATCATTTGAAAAAGGAAGTTTGGATACAACTCTCTTTTTGAAGAGATTTGAAAAGGATATACTTATTATACAAATTTACGTAGATGACATTATCTTTAGATCTTCAAATAAAATCTTTGTGATATTTTTTCTAAAATAAAGAGTAGTGAATTTGAAATGAGTTTAATGGGAGATTTAAGTTACTTTCTAGGCTCTAGCATTAAGCAAATTGAGGAAGGTGCATTTCTCAGTCAGTCAAAGTATGTTAAGGACATCCTAAAAAAATATGAAATGGACAATGCTAAACTTGTTAGTACACCTATGAGTTCCTCAGTTCAGTTAGATAAGAACCCTAAGGGAATATCTGTTGATCAAAAGAAATTTAGAGGGATAATTGGATTTTTGCTTTACTTGACAGCTAGCCGGCCCGATATCATGTTTAGTGTTTATTTATGTGCTAGATTTCAATCAGATTCAAAAGAATCACATTAGACAGTGGTAAAAAGGATTTTAAGATATCTGTTAGAAACTTAGAACTTAGGAATTTGGTATCATAAGTTTAGCTCTTCATTTGAAATAATTGGCTATTCAGATTCTGACTTTGCAGGTTGTATGGTGGATAGAAAAAGCACTTCTAGAACATATCGGTTTATTGGAAATTTTTTAGTCTCTTGGTCCAGTAGAAAATAAAATTCAGTAGCCCTATCTACTGCCGAAGCTGAATATATTGCATTAGGAAGTTGTGTGGCACAAGTACTTTGGTTGAAACAATAGTTGATTAATTTAGGATTAAATATAGGCACTATTCCCATTTATTGTGATAACACTAGTGCTATTTGTATTTCTAAAAATTCTATTCAACATTAAAGAATCAAACATATAGACATCAAGCATCATTTCATAAGGGATCATATATCCAAAGGAGAAATTGAACTCATTCAGGTTTCTACTGAAAAATAACTTGCAGACAATTTTACAAAACATTTAGCCTTTAATACTTTTAGTGCATTATGAAGAAGGCCTGGAGTAATCGATTTGAATTCTTAATAAAAATGTTTTCTGCAACATTGATATGTGTTTCTAGTTAATATTTTGTGTGAATCATTGAGTTTTTTATTTATCTATATTTTGAGTTTCTGTTTTTATTTTTCTATTATAATTTTATTATGTTTATATTTTGGTTTTGATTGAGTGCATGTTTTAAAAAATTAAGTGACATTCATCTAGGATGAATATATTTTCATACTAGATGAATTGTGAAGTGTGTCAACTGTCGAATTTGAACCGTTTGTGTGTGGTTTTTCAATTTTTATTTTTCACTTAGTCTGTACGATCGTCATGATCGTCCAGATGAAATTTTCAAATGATGGGACGATTGAATGAAAATTAAATGGATAAGGTTATTTTTAATACTATATTCGTATGTATAAACTTTTGGTTCATCCGGACAAACGCTTGGCGAATCGATGTGAGGGACAGTTTTAACTGCCATTAAAATGATCTTTAATTTCTTATCGTCCAGGACAAACACCTGTTCGTATATATGATCATTTGGTCAAAAGTCTATACGAAAGGTCGCTTCGTAAGTTGTGTGATTAAGAAAAGCTATTTAATTTTGGACACATTCGTTCATCCATACAAAATTTTTTCGTACGGGATGAATTGAATTTCGTACGGGACAAAAATAATTTCGTCTGTATTAACAGTCGTATTTCATTAAATTGATTTGCTATAAACTTAACTGTCACACTCACACATCCCTTTCAGAACCATTTCTTCCTTTAGATCTTATCCATGGGAAGTTGAAGCAAACAACAAAAAGTTCTAGCCAAGGGTCCACACAGAAATTCTAGCAATAACTTTTTGTCCAAGGCCAACGAAGAATCATTTCCTAAATTTGCCTTCGCTAAGATCACACCCTCTAGAGTTCTTATTCAAGAACAACTGACCTTTCAGGTAATGAACTTATTTGCTTTAACTCAATTTGATCTCATTCTCACACTAGTAAACCTCTATAATAAAGAGACCTTTCATTATTTCCTAGCAAACATGTCCTTCAATTCTGATCATTCTATCATAAGGTCATATGTCTTTAAGAAGAAAGTTAAAATCACCAAGGCTGACCTAGGAATCTTTCTGAACTTAAGGACTGAAGGGATTAGAGCCCATACCTTAACCACTGCATCTGATTTTGACTGGACTAAAATTAATGAAATAATTAGAAGAATTATATTTAAGGAACATATGCCTAAAGTGTCCTTTCTTGTTTGCAATGCTCGTATCATCCAACATGTTCTTCGAATTTCCATAATTCTTAAAGCTGGTGATAGAGTCAACATTACTCCTCTTCTTTCAACAGTAACCTACTTGATTATGAATAAACAACCTACAGATGAAGCCCAACTAATTCTTGACTATCTTTATAGACTTTCTAAAATTGGTCATGTCGCCCATAAAAGAAAGAAGAATTTTGCCTTAGGACTTCTTGTTGCCTTCATTTTAGAGAAAAAGTATGAATTAGTTCATCCAGTTCAAGATTTTGAAGAACCTCTCTACTACAACGATGAATCTTTTAGAGCAATCTTTAATAAAGATGAACCAAGTAAAGCACATGTTATTAGTGACTCAGAGGAGGAACTAGAACCTGCACCTGCACCTTCTAGTGAACCAAATTATCAAGATTTGGTTCAGAGATTTGATGGCTTAGAGTCTCATTTTGATCAAAGATTTGATCAAATTGAAACTCACTTACAGCAGCAAGATGTTCAGTATAATGAAGATATGGGATATATGCAAGAACATATAAATGGCATAAGTTCAAATATGCTCATGATAAGCAGTTACTTTAATTTCTTCAGTACTGTACATCATCCTCCTCCTCCAGATCAGGGCCCATCAGAGTGACTCATGTAGTTGCTTATGTTTTCTTTAGTTGATGTGATTGGAATGTGGTAGTTTGTGATGTATTTTTCTTTTGATTGTGATGTAGTTTGTTATGTATTTTTCATTTGATGTTTTATTATTTGAGTTTTTATGTCGTATTGATATCATTCCTTAGTTTGTAATATCCATTATAATGATATCAAAATAAGTTCTCTTGTTTTGATTTTAATCTTGTTTTGAAATGTGTGTTAGCCTATATGATAATCTTTTAAATTTTTGTTCTTAAAAGTACTATATCTTGAAGTGCAACTTAAAATTGAATTCATTAGAAAATCTATTTTTTCTAAATTTAAGTTTTGTTTATAGCTTGATGTAATTAAGATTGTCAATTTCATGTCACTTATTAGACTATATTAATGTTTAATATTATTATTGTAATTGTGATATTTTCTTATTTTGTATTTCACTTATCAATAAATATTGATGCACTTAGAAAAATTTAAAAATTTTTATTATTGATTTTGGAAAGATCAAAATTACTCTTGAAAAATGTACAAATGTACAAAAATAAAAAAGAATACGCAATGGTTCACAATTTAAAAAAGATGCACAAAATAAGCCCACAAGTGAAAAGATGCACAAATATGTGCCACAACTATTGAAAATGATGCGCAATGCACCACATGTGGTAGTTATTTCTTTCCACAATCTATCAATCTCTTAATTCAAATTGATCTTATGTACATTTATATTTTATATTGAAATTTGAAATATACAAATTTTATATTCATCCTTTTTGCAATCATATTCTTTATCATAGTGTCTAAATTGATTCATGTTTTTAATATATACTTTTTATTATCAAGGTTATATCTCTTCTTAAATTATATGAATCATTTTTATTTGCCTAATGATTTAATTTTTTTTATAAAATTTATTTCAAATATTTTCAAGGATCAATTATCAAAAGATTATCATATGATTACTTATATTTTTGGTCTTTTTCTTTTTCTCTTTTTGCTGTAGTCAAAAAAGGGGGAGAAATATTATTTGAATCACAACTGTGTGTGTATCTGTGTGCTTGTTTTGTATCATAGTATTTTTTTTGTTTTCTTATCGTATCTTCGTATCGTATATGTTTGTATTAAAAAAAAAAAGATAAAATTATTGTGAAATACCTCCTTATTTTCATATGTTCATCAATTCAGGGGAGTTTAGGAGATTCTTAGAATTTTGAATTTATACAAACAATAATTGTTTTGCCATCATAAAAAAGGGGGAGATTGTTAAGAGAGTTGCTATTTATATGTTTTACATTCTTGCAACTTGTAAAGTTTTGATGATTCCAAATATTATTGTTTTAAAGTTTTGTTTTCTTCTAACACTTTTTAGAAGAATTATTTTTGCTCTTGTGTGGACTAACATTTTAGAATAATCGAACTCTAAACTAATGTAGACTTCAAATCAAAATTCAATATAAGATAATTTTTAAATTGAAGCTTGTACTTTTCATTGTATTGAGTTTGAGAGGGAGTGATTGTAATTAAGTAACTTAGCACACACACTTGGGGAGATCTTTAAAATTCATACTGATCGTACGGGATGAATCATATTCGTACGGGACGATCAAGTCAATTATCCCCTCGGAAGAGTAAAGGAATGAACAGGAAGTGCGAAAATTTTTCTAAGTCCTGATCGTCTAGATGAATTTTTCTATTCGTCCCAGGACGAAATGCTCTCTGGAAAATTTTTGTTCAGACAAAATCCTGTTCGTGTAAGGAAGAAATGCTCTATGTAAAAATTTCGTCAAACAAACTCCAATTCATCCTAATATGAAATGCTCTCTGGAAAATTTTTGTTCAGACGAAATCCTATATTTAGCTTAGGACGAAATGCTCTATGTAAAAATTTCGTCCTGACGAACTCCAATTCGTCCCAAGACAAAATGCTTTCTGGAAAATTTTTGTTCAAACGAGCTCCTATTCGGCCCAGGATGAATGCTCTCTGTAAAAATTTTATCCAGGCGAACTCCTATTCATCACAGGACAAAAATGCTCTTTCCTTTCAAATTTTGATAACTTCCTACAGTTTGTCGAAACCAACCCATGGTATAACTGTTCGTACCAGATGGACTTAGTTCATACGGGATGATAATCGGGTATGAAGTCAGTTCGTACCAATATACATTGGGTTCGTATGCAACTAATTTAAGTAAATTCACCCAGGACGATCCACGATCGTACGGGACGATCCACTATGTACAGACTTGAAAATCAGTAAATTTTGGACAGTTTTTTGTGTCTTTCCTATATAAAGTCCAATTATAATTGCCTCTTAATCTTTTTACCTACTGATCTTCATGCCAACTGAAGGGAGACTCAAGGAGTGAGTGTGAGAGAATGTTTGAAGGAAGATTCTTACTATTGGAGCGTGAAAGATTCACTTGGTACTCGAAAGTAAGAATCTCTACTTGTGGTTTTTTATTACTTCACTCTTTTCTCTCTTCCTTCTAGATTTCTTGTGAGAAAATATGTCAAGGAGATCTGGTTCTCTGCCAAAACTTGGAGAGTGTAAATAGCTGAAGGGTTCTCTGCCCACACTTGAAGAGTGTGAAAGGACGAAGGGTTCTCTGCCTACACCGAGAGAGTGTGAAAGGGTGGATGGTTCTCTGCCGACCTTGGAGAGTGTGAACAACCGAAGGGTTCTCTGCCCACACTTGGAGAGTGTGAAAGGATGAAGGGTTCTCTACCTACAACGGGAGAGTGTGAAAGGACGGACAGTTCTCAGCTAACACTTAGAGAGTGTAAAAGGAAGGACAGTTCTCTGCTAACACTTGGAGAGTGTAAAAGGACGATGGTTATCTGCCGCACCGGGTAGTGGTGGAAGAGAGTTTTTTTTGTAAAGGCTTCTTCGCCTTGCTGTGGGTGCAAAAGGAGAGTAAATAGTGGTATTAGTGCAATACTCGGAGGGTGCTTACGGGGAGTGGATGTAGGTCATGTTTGATCGAACCACTATAAATTTTGTGTCTTTTTATTTTCCACTTCCTTTTGCTTTTCCTGTTTAACTTGTGGTTGAAAAACCTTTTTCTACAAAATTCATTAAAGTTATTTTTCAGTATAAAATTTAAAAGAGGGTAAAAATTTTCCCCCTCTTGGTTTGCCAATGGGACATAAGCTTAGGTTTAACAACCTAATTCATATTGAACAAGTTTCAACACTCCAAACCATATTCGCAATAGGGAGACAATGAGCTACAAGAAAACTCAACAATCCCCAAGCAAAAAAAAGGAAGAATGAAGTGTTGGTGAAGTATGACCCCAGGGACATTGCATGGTAACCAACCAAAAAGGGGGTCTAATATTCATCTGACCACATTCATATGGGCGAATGAGAATGACTCAATACACACCTAACCATATTTGCAAAAGGGAGTAACGAGCCTCCCAAAAAATAATGCCTACCTCTCCATATTCCTAACATTAGAACAAGAGATAAAAGGGGTAAACAATTCACCTTAACATATTCGCAACAGTGATTGAGGGTGACTTAGTGTTCACCTATCCATATTCGTACAGCAAGAGAAGAAGCCAAAGAAAGGGGGTTCAACATTTTCCAAATCATATTCACAACATCAAATAAGAATGAATCAATACACATATGACCATATTTGCAATAATGAGTAAAGAGCATCCCAAAATCTAATTCATGCCTGACCATATTTGTAATGATAGAACACATAAAAAGAGTCTAACATTCCACTGACTATATTCACAATAGTGAATGAGGATGACTCAATATTCACCTGAACATATTTACAACAATAAGACAAAAAGCCAAATCCACCTCAATGACCACCTGACACAGATACCCGCAGTGATATGAGGGGAAAAGAAAAGGAACTTCCTGCATACTAGAATCCACATAAGATGTATCAGATGTGTCTGTCTATGAACAAGTACCATCACAAAAAATATATTAATATTCTTATGGGACATCAAAGTAAAGCTATCATGACTTCAAGTAGAGGAAAGAGCATGACTTCACAACAACTTATGAAAGTCTAGGGAACAAATTCAGCTGGAGAAGGTAAAAGGGAAAAATCCCAAGAACTAAGTTATTCATGAAATTCAAAGCTTACACTTTAGTTACCATATTATAAAGGAAAGAAATGTCATGTCCATGAGTATTCAAATGTAAATAGAGGTAAGGGACTGAATTCCACTATAAAATAAAAATACACTAAATAATGATGCTAACATCCATGATAAGATGTACCACATCAATAAATCTGAAGATGGAGAGAGAAAGCTATCACATCATGGTCATTAGAAATCAACGGGTCTCTGAAAGGATGCTACGAGCTGGGGTCAAAATACAAAGGGTACAACTGCACTATCTTGTAAGACAAAAATGGTCATAAGCCTTTATACTCTACACTAGCATGCCAATAGGAGAGCATATGAGATCATACATATAATTAATCATGGAGGATAGTGGATTTCACATACACACCTCAATGGCTAGTAATATATACGACCCATTAATAACAATATTTCGCACATAAGATATATCAGCTCGAATTATGTTTATTGATATAAGTGTCACTTTCCCACTATCATAACCCCTCGTGGTTAATTACCTCTTAGTCCTTGACATATGGAAACTTTTGATTAAGAATGTTGTATTATTCTCTTTATGGTTTATCGCATAAGAAAATATCGAGGCTTTCCTAATCCAAAGGAAGATATGTTCAATTAAGTTATTCAACATGCATAAATCACATAAGTACTTAGCTAGTCCAAATAGGAGAAATAAAAAGAGGAGTCATCTCATAACAAAAAAGTATGAGAGAAAGATGGAAATGACACCATTAGTGTCATGCAAATGGGTGGGATTTATAGCCTCTAAAAAGTGGAGAGCTTATCCACCGATAAGGCATGCAACGATATACCCATATCGCTAGCCTTTAATCCTATATATGCAAAGGACGTACCATACACCAAGTACTAATGCCCATGACCTAAATAATACAAGACACGGTGAGGGAACTTATAACCTAAAACTCACCATAGATTTAGACAGCTACGATCTGAATTTACCACCCTTCTCAAAAAGGGGTATCAGCTAAAATCCTTGAATTATAGTCTTATACAAGCTCAAGTGAGGTAGGAGTTACATAAAGAGAAATAAGTATTAAACATGATTATGAATGGTACCATGCTATGTAATGTGAACTATTTCTCTATATTATCAAAGAAAATCTATATGACTTGACTCAAAGAAATGCATGCTCTATTAAGGCCAATCAGAACTGATTGATAATTCCTCTGTTTGAGCCACCCCCATGCAAAGAAAATTAAGAAACCTAAAAAAATATATGAAAATCTAATATGCAATCATAATAAACACGCCAATCATCAAAAACTAATAATTAATGGCTATGAATGAAGCTGGGTTATGCAACACATTATAGGAAAAATAAAAAAAGGTAGCAGGGCAATACCATATATACAACTCAGCCTAAATCTATACATAAATAAATTGTTTTGTGAGCTCTTGATAAGTCTACACTTGCTTGGCCTCTTACTTTTTGAAATTCCCACACACATACATGGCTTTCCAAAATAAAATTACATTTAAAAAATAAAAATTACATGATTCTCCAACAAAAAATACATCCGCACATTTATAAAAAAAAAAATTGACACACATCAAACACCTAGAATATAATCCTTAACGCCATATTCCCAAGAGCTTAACATTCTTTATAATACATGTTATAAAGTGTATTTATAATAATTATTTGAGCATATCTATTTGCCCTTTGGGGACATGATCACCTACAAAAAATATTTCTATAAATCATCTAACCACTTAATGGAAAGTGCCCACACATCAATTCATAAAATAGACAAATAAAGCAAAAAAAAAAAAGAGAGAGAGAGAGAAATAATCACCACATCATCACATATGCAAAATGAAAAAGAAAGAAATTATAAAATGTTATCATAGCTATACCCTACCCTAGGATGCCTATGAGAAAATGTCCTATCCAACACCTAAGTGTGAGCAAAGATTATTGCACCTAACTATCCCAAATTAGGTGAGATGTTTATAATGCAAGATCAAGCTTTTTTGTTTAATTTATTAACCCTCAATTTTCTCTTTAAGTAATTAGTCATTCAGGGTGAATTAATTACAACTAAATTTTAATATTAGAAATCTAATCATTAAGTTATGGAGAGCACAAAGATATGGGCCGTAACCTCACTAAAGTTATAACAAATCGAGGGGAAAATACCTCATCCACAATCATACCTAATAAAGGATGAATTAGTTATGGGGTGGCAAGGGTCAGTTAATAATTTGTTAGTAATGTAAGACTCGAGGTAAGGCTAATATGAGACACACTTAAATGGGCCTATTGCCTACCACAAAAAGAAAATCTTAAGCTTCCTATGTCTAGGATTTGCTAATTTTAAAAACTTACATATGAATTGAATGTTCGCTACCTATATATTTGTATAGGTTCCACCTAACTTAAAGTTTAACACTTGGGTGGTTAAGAAATTAGTTTATGTTCCTAAGGGTGGCTATAAAATTTTTTTTTAAGAGACAATTTATGTGGATATTTAGACCCTTTCTCCTTAATTTATGAGGTATGTGGCGTTGTCACAATGGGCACGAGGATGAAATCTCATTATGACACAGCCCCGTAGCTCAAGGTAGTATCGTTTATATACCTCACATATATTAAGGGGAAGCATACAAAGATGCTCATAAATCCAACATATGTTATTGCACTACTGTATCATTTGAAGTTCTTTTGCTCCTCTAACAAATTCGTTTGTTTATTTAGAGTTAAGTGCTTTTAGTTTAAGTTTAAGTTTTAGTATCTTAATGTTTTATTAAGCATTGGAGAGTTTGTTAAGGAAAATTTTATAGTATTGATCAAGTTTTGCTTTAATTAATGTAGATTTGTTTGTTTATTATTAAGCTAGGAGTTTGTCAAGGATGTGTTTTATATTTTTTGGTTTTATTTGATTGGTTATGATTTTAAGAGTTATTGGTTAGTTATTACTAGGCTCAAGTTTAACTCTATAAAAATTTTATAGGTTCGAGCTTGGCTCGATTGCTTGAGCTCGTTTGGAAAATTTGAGCTTTACTTCATTTTTAGCTTGATTTCTTATTTTAAATTAAAATTATGCAACTCACATTGGTCTTTTGGCTGACCAAGAGTTCTTGGCTCGAGTCTTACATATGTGATGTGTGTGTGAGTTTGTCTTATTTGGCCTAAATGTCTCCAAAAAAAGAAACTAAAAAATTTAAGGTTTTTTTATACAAGAAACATTAGTCTTTTGGTTGACCAAGAGCTATTGGCCCGAGTCTTAAATAAGTGATGTGTGTGTGACTAGAGTTTGTCTTATTTGGCTTAAATATTTCCAAAGAAAGAAAACTAAAAAATTAGGGTTTATTTTTATTTATTTTTTATTATATAATTTATTTAAAAAATTTAAAATATATTATAATGGCAATTTAAATTTATTTTAAATTAATCCAGCAACTCAATGAGATTTAAAGCCAAGCGAGGTTGAGGTTGAGCTCGTTTAATATATGACCTTTATTATATGCTCGAGCTCGAATTCATGGCTCGATAAGCTTGACCCATGAACTCGTTAACTAGTCGCGCTCGAGCCAGCTTGGCTCCCTTACACCCCTAGTCCATATATTTCCTTTTTTTTTCATTTTCTTTCAATTTTTTTGAAATATAAATAACCCTACAATATAAACCTTTTCTTATTTGATTTAATTTTTATTACTAAATTTATTTAATATTGAATCATGAATATTAAAATATTTCTAATGAACTGACTAAAATATTTGCAAGCATCTTCTTTTGGTAAAAGAATCAAATAAAACAAAAAAAATTATCAATTCCATCACAAGATGGTAAAGACTGAAAGCAAAGAATAAGTATTTAGCAATTAGCAATAAGAAAAAAATATTAATTATTAAATTTTATCCACAATATTTTTAATTATTAATTCAGAAAAAGATAAGTATTTTGCAGTTGAAGTTGATGATCATATTGATGAAGTATTGGTGATAATAATTAGGCATGTGAAAAATAGGTTAATGCTCCATCTTTTAGTCTGATTCGAAATTGATCCCATTTAAATCTAATTGGTGGAAATCTAACATGTTTTATATATGCGTCAAAAAGTGAATTTTAATTGAGTAACCCAGATGACCCAAAGTGGACTTGATGACCCATTTTGATTAAAAAAAAAATTGTATATATTAAACTATTAAATTTAGATTAATTGAAAAAAATATAAAAAATGTATAACATAAAAATAATAATTAAATGTGTCATCATCAGGTAAACCTGAACCCTACCTGTCAGTTAAGCAGGCCAAAATTGTACACACATACCCAATCTATTTATTGAACGAGTTGACCCAAACTCGAATGTTTTAGGTCCAATCGAAATAGAAGTATTGAATCGAGACATCAAGTCATTATTTGGAGTAATTATTACGTGCGATCAACGGACCATCCGAATGTAAATCAGGATGCACCACGTCACACGGTACACACACCGGTACACAACAAAATGATCACGTAGCACATCCTCATTCGCCTCTGGATGACATCCAATAGCCGCACGTAATAATTTCCCCGTTATTTGTCACCCCTAACATTAACCTACTTCAACACAAAAAGGCAGTTTAAAACACATGCCATCTAGAAAGGTTAATAAGAACAAAAATTATATATACTAAAATAAATGTCGGTATTATTTTAATTAGTGTTAAATAAAACTTGTATTAAAAAGAAAATTTAATGAGTCTCAAATTTTTATTTTTTTTTTGTTCACATTTGGATAAGTCTACAAAATGGGACAATGCGTTCAACAATGGACAGAGGGAAGCTTCATAATAAAAAAGACTAGTTTCCGAAATAATTAGACTATGGGTTAGCTGCATGGACAATGAACATAGTTTATTGCCAAAAAACAAATTAAAAAATTAATATAAATTTATAAATAGGATTGTGAATGAGTCAAGTCTAATTTGGGCTGCTCTTAATTTTAATTTTGCTAATTAAATAAAATTAGCAAAGCCATCGCCTGGCCTCATACATTCTTTATCGATCACTATTTAATGCTTACCAATTACTAACTCCATCTGTTGGGCAACCATCAACAACTACTCCACTTGATCATCTGAAAATATCTACTAAAAATCGACCTCCAATGCCCAACATTCGTTGGCATAAGACTAAAGCCTTCATGTTTTTCGAATCTACTCTCTTATGAGCCTCCAATGCCCATCATTCTTTAACATCACACACAAGCCTTCCTATTTACCAAGTTTTCCCTCTTATGAGAAAAGTGATTGAGCAGAGCACCTAATGTCGCTCAATCATCAGTTTTCCTTCTTGGTTTTGCTCGATGCCTACAAACTATTGATGTTTAACATCAATATACAATGCAAGCATTCATAGTTACTTCATCTCCCCTTTTATAAGGAAAGAGACCATGTCAATATTCTAACATCAATCGACCTATGATTTTCCTTATTGATTGTTTCCCCAATGCCTACTAACTATTAACATTTGATGCCACTTGCCATAGATGTATGATGCAAGCCATCTCAATCACATCGTATATCCTCTCATAAGGATAGTGGATAAGTTATCTACTCATAAAAAACTCAACCTCTAATATATTCATAGATAGCCATCACCCGATTCCTACTAATTTTCATCATATAATCTGCAACGGCCATTAATACTAGAAATAAGCTGAAAGTTTGTTAAGGTTGTTAAACCTTTAAAAACTAGTTTGAGGTTAACCAAGAGGAGGAGTGAATCAGATATTTAAAAAATTCTTTAGGAAAAATGAAATTCTTTGAAAACTTTTTCAAACCCACACACGATAATCGACACAACAGATACATAAATAAGTAAATTTCACAACAACGAAATAAATCAAATTTTCAACCACATATATAATTGCAGAAAATAAAGTATGAAAAATAATCAAAATGAACACACATAAATTTATAGTAGTTCGGTCAACCTGACCTACGTCCACTTCTTGGAGACTCCCTCTCCAAGTGCTGCACTAAACACTAGTGACTCCCCTTTTGCTCTCACAACAAGGTGGAGAAGTCTGTACATACGCTGTTTCACCACCCTAGTGTGAAAGAGAATTTTGACTCTTTTACAAGCATAGAACCTCAACTCTATTTTGAGGTGATGGTTAGAGAACCACAACTCTATTTTTACCCTCTAGGTGATATTCAAAGAATCACAACTCTTTTTTTACCGTTGAGGTGAGGGTTAGAGAACCATGATCTGTGCTGAAAAACTTCTTCTCTATATTCACAGAGAATCTAGTTAGATTCTAAAAAATAATAGGCAAAATTCTTGCTTTGAGCAACCTAGTGAATCCCCTCACAACTTCTTTATCAAAAAATCTCCCTCTCTTTTCTCACAAAGCTCTTCTTCTTCTTCTCTCCCTCAAGGATCTCTCTAAGGCTCTCTCTCCTGAAATGTCAACAGGCAAATATTTCTTAATGAAAGTATTATAAAAATCTTAAGTAGTATGCTTCAATAAACCCTAATTTTCAAGAATTTCATCTTTAATTCATACAGTACGATACACGTATTGTAACGTACAATCAATGTAATTCAGACTCTTTCAGTAAGGTTGTGCAGACTAACTGTTCAATCTTTCTAACATTTCGTATAGTATAATCAAAATATCATATGATATGAACTATAAAAATTTCTTATATTCATTTTGGATGACTCTTGGGATGGCCAACTTCATACATTGTCGATCATCTAGTATAGTGGATATCGCATATTACAATCAGTATACAAAGCATGGATTTCATTTGTTATGATATCTGGGATGAGAAATTTCATACAATGTCAATAGTATTATATGAATAATATCATACAATATAATTGGTGATAGAAATTATCCATGATTTGATAGCCTGATATTGAGGGGTTAACTAAGAAAGATTTTACGTAGGGCATATAGTACGAACCAAATCATATTATATGATTAACTCATAATTAATATCTTCTTAACCTGTGGCGGCTAGAGATTTGACAGAACACAACAAATCATACATTATGAATTGAAATTGCATAATATAAAACAAGGTCGTATAATACGAAGCAAAAATAATACAATACGATGTACTTAAAAAAAAAACTCTCTTAAAATTTTTTTTTTCTCTCTCCCCCTTTGTGTGTGCAAGATTACGCAATATTGATATCAACCCAATTACATGATACGACTCAAAAAGGAAAAAAATATAGAATAAATTGAAAAATATAGACTGTAACTCTAGTCTACCCAGTCTTGAGCTGAACAAAATTGCAAGTGAATAATGGACTAATTTCCTGAAATATTAGTACCCACAAAACAAAATAAAATATCATTGCAATAAGAGATAATAGTAACAAATACAAGAATATTTATTATCTTCAAAATCATAGTACTTGGATCATATTTGAAACATTAGCCTTGCAAATCACTAAGTTATCTTCTTAAAAAAGTGAATAATCAAGTAATCATCAAACATCGCTTGACTTCCAATATATTTCTCAACCATCACTTGATTACTACCACTTAAAAATGGCCATTAATCATTAACATCTTAAGTAAGCCTTTCATGTTACCTCATCTTACCTCTTATGATAGATAAATAATGTTGACCACCCAAAATTGCTAATCTTGGCATTCCTTATTGATCATAAATTGGGTCCTACTAATAATGAATTTTTACACCCACCAACCACTAATGTTTGATGCATGCCTTTATTCTCACTTGGCATCCATAAAAATATTTAGATTGACCCAAAATATGTTAAACCTTAGATATTCATCATTAGCCATCACATTATGTTTCCTAATGACTAATGTCATATGTACTACAACAAATAATGCACATTGTAATCCTTGAATACCACCCAATATCCCGTTCTATTACAAAAATTTTAATGAATTAATCACCCAATATCTCTTAACATATGACATTCCTCATTGACTATCACTTGTAATCATTTCTAATTTCCTTGTCTCTTCCCTTATTAGAAGAGTGATGATCTTGGATATCGAATATCACACAACATCAAACTTTTGTTATTGTCCATTACTCGATGACTATCAACTATTGATGTAAGATACAGATCAATTGCTTATGTTTGATGTATGACATCTTGATTTCCATATACATTTTCTTATGTGGAGAGGTACAAAATATTTTTCTACATGTCACTTGACTCTAATATTCATCATTGATAATTGGCCAATATCCACTAACTATTAGTGTTTAATTCTTATTTGTTGCCCATGTCATATGTATGCCTTATGAATCAAATTATTTCCCTTCTTATACTATTAACTCCTCATTATTTCTATAGATTTTGTTGTTTGGCTATTTTGGAAGGTGATGTTTTGTGATAATGTCATATAAATGAACAAGAAAGAGATTTACTTGAGAGAAATGAGTTTACCAAATTTTTAAATAGGAATGCATTTGGCCATTGAACAATATTACTTTATTTTTTTGCATGGCCCTATGATATATCTGTAATAACAAAAATGCATTAATTAATTTATATGAAAAATATAGAAATCTAGGTTATAGAATTGTGACACTATGTTGTTAAGCATAGCAGCATAGGTGCACTACGATGTTAGGAATTATCACTGCGACATCTCACTCTATGTTTTACACTAACTCTAGGTTTAGCATGAAGCATGGTTACACTAGGAAGTTGAGTGCCATGGTGTTGGGCACTAAATCAGCTTTAAAATATTATACGTTAAATATCCCTCACACCACCCCCAAATCCCCTCATTCCATTTGCTTGTTGTAGAAGGAAAAATGGAGGAGAAGAGAAGGGATGTAGAAGAGAAAAGGAGAGAGAGAGAAGAGAGAGGAAGTCATCTAGGGCTTATTCATTTGTCATTCCTTTTATAAAAAATTATTCTAATTATTGTAAGTGACCTCTACTCTATATTAATTTTCATTAATTTTGAGTTTGACAAATTTCTCTCTCCTACAAGTGATAAAAAATGAGATATTCTATTTTAGCAAACTTTCATCGTGTAACTTCAGATATGTTATAAATATCATTATTATGAATATTTTGACTTTTTAAATTGATGTTTTACCAAGTGGTTTGACTTAGATGACATTTTATCTGAAATGAATAGGAAAATATTGAGTGTAAAAAAAAAGGTTAGGTTTAAATTTATTAAATCTTGATATGAGATGGCATGTATATGATTATTGTTCGTTCAGCATAACATGTATTTTGGCATAATACATGCATACTGATAAGTATGCTTGAAAGATTTATACATTTTGATATTTATTATGATTTGTATAGGATATTTGTTGTTATTATTATTTATACATTATATGAAATGAGTGTATGTGCAAGTGAAATGAATGATTTAATATGCCATAAGCGATGGATAGAATTTATATTAACATGATTAAGAAGATAGACGAGTACTCTATGACTAATGTCAAATAAGACTGATAATAAATAAGATATATCACAAATAAGATTGATAATAAATTAGTTAAATGATAGATAAGATAAATGACATATAAAATTTATGGCTAATAGCATTTGTCATAGACTGATAACAGATGATTGATGACTAATATGACTAATGTTATATGAGATATTATATGTGGTGTTTGATTGTTTGATGATATGATTGATTTATTGGCATGATTGACATGCAGTTAGACTAATAAGTTATTAATATGAATATATGATATATGAAAAAAATTTCATTCATATATGATAGGGATGTATATAAATTACATAATATATTGGCTATTACATGCTCCTATAATTATATATTTACTATTTATATTTGATGCATTGACTTCAGTGGTAAATATCTATTACTTGTTGGGCTATTTGCTTATTATATATATTTTTTTTACATATTTTTAGGCTAGGATAAAGATAATGTAGATTGGGGTTACTTTTGGCTACAAGCTTGAGTTCCCTTTCTGCATCTATTGGTCATTTATTATTTTATATTATGACATATTTGTAGTGATGGACTATTGTTGGTTGCATAACATGATTATTATATATGTTATTGAGAAAATTGGAGTAAATATTGAATAAATAAGATTGTAATTACATTTTTTTCTATTTATATTTTATAAATGCAATTTGTGAACTCGAGTCATTGATTTAAAAATAATAAAAAATATAATCCATGCAATTTAGATTATTGGGTGCTACAGTTTCAGTAAGTGCATCTGACAAATAACCTCTTAGGCTATGGTGTCGACTAAGTGAGTGTAGTCACTATTGTTAAGCTAAAATATGTGAGCATTGCCTGTTGATCTAAGGAGGTGCTGCATTTGAGCAGGCTCTTTTAAAGTGAGCAACTCCTTCAAAAGAAACTAGATTACACATCTTTTAACTTGAAATCTATTGGGCTATTACGCAAGTTTTCTCTATTTTATGACATGGCCTTGGGATGCTTCTAATGAGTATATTTAGCTAATATCCTCTTAGGTTGAGGTGTCAACTAAGTAACTATAGTCACAACACTAAGTTAGAAAATATGAGCATCTCCAACTGATGGAGTTATATAGTCCTCTAGTATAAGCAAATACCTTAGTCAATATAGCTCTTTTGAGGTGAGTACCTATCTCAAACAAGTAAAAGGAAAGTTTTCCTAATGCAAAATTTTCATTTACATAGCGGCCTCAACTTGCTTGTGATAAGCAATCTTGCTACTTTATGCTAAACCCTAAGTCGAGATTGAAAGTCTGAATATGTTGTTAGACCTAAAGCAATTATCCCAATGCTAACCAAAAGGGGGGTCAATTAGTAATTTAAAAATCTCTATGTAAATTAGAAAACTTATTTTAGATTTTTAATCATAATTATAAAATTTCCAAAAATATTTTTCCAACCATAAAATTAAAAACTTGTAGAAAATAAAAATACAAGAAAAAAGTGAAAACAGAAGAACATAAAATTTTATAGTTGTTCGATCCAACTAGACCTACGTCCACTCGCTAAAGACTCCATCTTCTTGTATTACACTATACCAAAGTGATTCTCTTTTTTCTCCCTCAGCAAGATGGATAAGCCCATATAATAACCTCTCTTCCACCAAACCCTTATGCAACAGAGCACCGTCATCCTTTCTCACCCTCCTAGTGATGACAGAGAACTGGCATCCTTTCACACCCTCCTAGTATCTGTAGAGTACCATTATCCTTTCACACCCTCCTGATATCGATACAGTACCATCATCCTTTCATACCCTCCTAGTACCGACAGAGTACAATCAGCCTTTCACACCCTCCTGGAGTCAACAGAGTACAATCATCCTTTCATAACCCTCCTGATGTTGGTAGAGTACCTTCATCCTTTCACACTTTCCTTGTGTCAGCAGAATACTGTCATCCTTTCATAGCCTCTTGGCGTCGACAGAGTACCAGATCACCTTTGAAATCTTCTTTGAAGAGCGTTCAAGAAAATAGGTATGAACTTTGAAGAATAAGCAAGAGATCCACACTATTGGGAAACCTTTTGAATCCCCTTACAAATCCCTCTTAAGAGATCTCTCACTCTACAATCCCAAGACACTCTCTCAAATACTCTCTAAGTACACTCTCAAAAGAACTTTGTAGTAGGAGTTCTAAAAACAGTCAATTTTTATGATCTTATATAAAAAGGACATGAAAAACAATCTAAAAACTAAAAAAAATCAATTTAACCATCTTGGATCATATAGTATAATTGTACTTTGTTTGTACAAACATTTTAAAAATTATTGTATGATCGTGTATGAATCAATTTTATACTCTGACAGTCATATGTACTAACTGACATCATATATTACGAACAGTTCAAAATTGAATGAGTTTATCATGTATGATTTCATACGATCCCATTTTGTACTCTGATCGTCATCTGTCTGAATCCCACATCATACAGTATGAACTATTTAAATCAAATCATGCTTTATATGGTATGAACAAGGATGATCTCATTTCATACTTTGGATGTTGCCTATATGAAAGTAATTTTGTACAGTACAAATAGTTTAAAAATTTTACCTGTTCGTATGGGACGAACTAGTATGCACCCATTTCATACTTTGGATGTCGTCTATATGAAATTAATTTCATATAGTACAGTCTGTTTAGAAAAGGTGAGTTTGTTTGGGTTGAACTGATACGTATCCATTTTGTACTCTAGACGTCATCTGTATGAACCAATGTTCATACATTATGAACAATATAAGAAAATTTTCTAAGGAATGATTCAATTAACTTCTTTCTAGAGGAACACAGGTCAAATCATACAGTATAATTTAGGAATCATAAAGTACAATTAGTTTTAAAAATACAAGTTCTGACTCACTCCCCTGGTGTGTGTGTACGATTACCTAAATATAATCACACTCTCTTAGACTCAAGAAAAAGAGAACGTACAGACTTCAATTACAAGAAACTGTAATCTAATCTATCTTGAAGTCTTCAGTAGTCTAGAGTATGATTTTCTTGAAACATTAGTACACACAAACAACACAAACAAGACTTTTCCAATATGTGTTAGGAGAAAAAAATAATCAACACAATAATATTTTTTTTGTATCATCAAAAAACTCACATGATATAAAAAAGCATAAATTTGAAAACTAAGTTGCAATAGAGATTACCTTGATCTCAAGCATAAGCTAGTTTTACATTCTTTTAATCTAACAAAACTTAGGAAATTATTTCTCTAACATTGACCTAAGTTATTAATGTGTCGACTTTCTAATTTGTAGATATTTGACTCCAAACTATAGAGTTGGTTGAAAAGATTTTAGGATTGGCATATCTGTAGTCTAAGTCTTTTGCTATTTTGGAAGGTGGTGATTTGTGATAGTGGCATACCAATAAGTAAAAAGAGATTTATGTAGTGGTAACAAGTTTAATAAAATTTTAAGTCATAATTTATTGGGTCATGAATGAGTTATCCTAGTTTTATGATATTGTCTTGGAATGTTTGTGATTAGTGCATCTGGAGAATAACCTCTTAGACTGAGGTGCCAACTAAGTTGATGTAGTCACTACTACTGTGCTATTGGCTTCGGTAAGTCACTATCATGATTGAGGCGAGTGCCATCAAGCTATTATGAGGTGAGTGCCAGGTTGATCTCTTTTAAGGTAAGATAATTCTTTAGTCAATCTCCTCTAAGACTAATGCCACATTAAACTCATGTAAATCATCCAAATAATTTCTTCACAAATAAGGGTGTACATTTATTATACATGATTGATCAATTCTAGAAAAAAAAATCATGAGAGAATTATTCCCTTTTATAGCAAGCTAAACTATGTTCTTCTTTATGATTTTTCATTTTCTTTAGCCTCAATAAATGGAATCAACTAATTTGACAATGAAGTTATAATTATCACCGAAAACTCTATTTTAGTTTTCTAGTCTTACTCCTATAATTTGAAAGATAAATAGTGAAGAAATTTCAAAATAAGCTACAACTGTTATCTGTTTTACAAATTAATTTGAAATTTATTCTATAAAAGTTTAGAAGCAGTAACTTGCCTTTAAAAGTTATTGTAATTGAATACTATTTTAGTGCAATCATGACATGCATATATTGTGAGAGAACATCTTATTTAATAATGAGAGAATTTTGCTTGTCAAATATAAAAAAATTATTATATAATAATGAGCTAGAAAAAATAAATAATATAAAACTTTTATTAAATTAAAAAATATTTTTAACAAAGAAAAAAAAATTTCAAAATAATCTCCAAGCTATTTATGTATAGCAAATATACTCTTTGCATATCACAGTCCCAATTTAGTCATTCAATTATACAAAATTGATTCAAAATAGTCTCTCATATTATAATTATAATATAAATTTGATCTCAATTTAGCTCCTCGTATTTACAAAATTGATCCCAATGAAACTATTTTGGATCAGTTTTATATAGTCAATGGACTAAATTGGAGTATTGTTATACTCTAAGATAAAAATGATCACATATGAATATAGTCAAGATATTATTTTGACTTTTATCTGAGAAATAGAAAATAGTCACATTTATCCAACCTACATAATTTTCTTCATATCTAAATATAACCTTTATATTAAACTATTAATATAAAAACATAATGATCATAATGGAAGAAACTCTCTCATTTAAATAATTGTGAAGGGACTAAATCACACAAAATGACATACTCTTCTCTGACTAAGAAGCAATAATGCTCTATAGCTATCAAAGGACCATTGGTAGCAATTCTTTATGAATACCAATTAAGCATGTTTAAGAATCTGGCTGTCTAATCACCATTCCTAATTATTTGTTTTATATATCTTTGCTGGCAATCTAATCCTCGTGTGGAAAATCTCTTGGGATTGAAGCTGTGAACGTTGATGGAATTGCTGGTTACCACTCATTAGTTCAATATTTTATGGTTATAGGTTTCACAAATTAAAATTTATTACGTTCCTATTTGGAGTCGCATCAAATGAATTAATCTTATAAGAGGTGTTAGAGTTGTTTCAGGTAAAAAAAACTCATGAAATAATATTTACTCATCACCTGATTATTACTCTTTTTTGTTTTATCCGAGTTTTTCTGTGGATGACACTCTTGCAAAAATCATAAAACATACTAGAATGCAATAAAGCGAGAGTAATAATAGATAAAGAATTGTGGTGAAAAGCTATGGAATTATGGCATTAAACTATAAAAATGCTCTTCAATCTCATGTTTATAGGGTTAGAAAGACTATAGAAGATGGTACTCCATATACGATTTGATTACTAAATATGTGGATGTAACTCTGTAGCAACACACAAATAACCATATCTAACATGGCCTTGGATGCCTCTGACGGGCATATGCTTTCAACAAGTGCTTTTGTTAAGTGTTTTTCGTAAATTACCTCTTTCCTGAGGTAGAGGTTGACCTAAAAACGCTTGGTTAGAAAATATTAGAAATGACCCTTTTTATTAGATTTAAATGAGAATTTGACTTTTAACAGAACACAATGGAGAAAAAAGATTCATGTAATCGACCCCATGTAGTGGGACAAAGGCTTGATGTTATTGTGCCTCTTTCCTAAGGTGTCAGTTAAGTGAGTGTAGTCGTTATTATTGAGTAGAAATATATATGCATCTTCTAATGATTGAGTGAGTGGTCATTTGGTAGAGGTGAGTTCCCTCACGAGAGCGAGATTTTATAGGTTTCACTCTTTTTAGAGGAGTGACCTAATATGACAAACAAATTTGTGGTGAATGACTTCCTTTTGTTAGAGCTTCTTGGAGGTGAGTATCAATATTCAATCCATTAATGAGATTCCTTAGTTCCTATGACGTGTGCACATGTTGGTTTTGTATATATGATATTTTTAACTAGTTAACCTCATTCATCTTCAAGCAGACAAAGATAGAGAATAAACAAAACAATTAATTGAAGCATGATAAGTAGCCATTTTCCAACTCATAAATCTAGAATTATATTTTAAATTATGCATTACAGCTAAACTAAAAATCAATATTTGAATCAGTAAAAATAAAAAACCTGAAAGTACAAAGGGATATGAGTTTTGCACAAATTAAAATAAAATCTTTGCAAACAAAATAAAACAATTATGATAAATGTTCAAAATTCAACTAATACAACTTACAATAGACTAAGTTCTTATAAATTTTTATACATTTTCATTTCTACCCTCCTACTAATTTTATTTTATATTTATCACCATGTGAATCAATATTATTCTTACTCTTAGACATCCATGAATAAATTTCATATTTTTTTTTATTATAGTGTAAAAAAATATAAAATTCAAGCTAATTTTTAAGCCTTCAAAATTGGAACACAGTCATTCCTTCTATTAAAATAAGTTTGAAAAATGGAAACTAAATCAATCACTTTTACCTAACAAAAAGCTTGTACCAACTTTTGAAAATGTCCTATTCACTTTCAACCACACAAGTGAATAATAAAGTAGCTCCTAAAGTTGAGCAAAAAACCCTAACCATTCAATCTATCTTTTTAACAGCTAAATGCATGCATACTCACAATTAGCTGTTTGGGGACTTTAGAAGTCACTTTCTTCATTACTTCCCTCTTAAATATTAAATTTATTGTGTTCAAAATACTACAAAACTAGGGCTTGAAGCTATTTTGCATTGATTGGAAATAAACTTGAGAATTCTGTTGTGCTAGATTTGAGCGCTTGCCCTATCCACATAAATTAAAAATTAAAAATTATGTTGAAATTAAGTTAGAAGAATTACCTAATTTATTATAATGATGATCATAATACAAGTTCTTTTTCAAAACTTCTGCTTTCGTGCATGATAAGATTAACTGAATATAAATTCCACTTAATTCAAGGAATAACAAAATTTCTTTTAGTTTTTTCTCTTTCTTATAACGAATTATCATTCCAAGCATTCAGGTGGATTATTTTGCACTTTTAATTGGCAAGCTATTTTTTACAAACTACCAGTTATACTTTGTAAAAGTATATTTCTGAAGAGTTGATTGATAAGTTTATATGATCCATATTTTGTTCATTTTGAGGGATTAATAGTTTGAATATTTTAATAAATAAACATCTATGACATAAGATCTCATAATAAGTTTCTCAACAATCTCATAGTAGAGTACGTGCATTAGGTCTCGAAAATATATTTGAAAAATGGAGACAAAAAAATGTGCAAAGCAACCATGTTCAACTACAATACTATTTTGTCATCTAAATAAAAGGGTCCAATTACTTCAGTTGAATCTTGGAGTCTTCTAACCACTTTATAATCCTCCGAACAAAGCTAATCTTAAAAAAAAAATGCTTTCAATGTCAAATTAATTAACAGTAGGAGGGAACACGCATAAGTTCCGAAAAAGAAAACATTCTAGTTGTCCCATGCTACTTGCACATCCTTATACTATTAGCCTTCTTATTAAAGTTATGCAAATGCATGAGATATGCCCATCACCCCTCCACAAGAAGACATTTATCCTTGGCAAATATGTTGGGAGGGGCAACTTAGCTATCTTCAAGGAGTGTAAATATTGGAAGCCCAAAAAACATAAATGTAACCTTCTCTTCACCATGATCATCTAGGCTAACCAATTTAAAATATGGCCAATTTGACATCAGCAAAGGCCCGTCTGATGGCCAACGAGCAGCCCATCAGGAATGGCCACTAGAGAATACTTTTACTTAAAGATGTCCTTCAGGCCGTTACCGACTCAGCTCTTCTTTGTGCACCCCATGCACATCGAGAACAATTAAGGTCCTATTTTGAATTACTTTTACTTGCAAAAAATATATTTATTTGGTGTAATTTTTAATTTTTGTCTTTTAAAAATACTTAAAAGAAATTTTAGGTATTTTTAAGAATACATATCTTCTACTTCATGTCAAAATATAAATAAAATAAAGTAAAACCAAAAATAAATTTGATCCTAAAGGGCTCTTAAGATTTTGTTTTGGGTCACTTTTATTTTTAGTTTTTTTTTTTATTTTTACCAAACGTGTTCGTTTAGTATGTTTCTTTATTATTTTTACTTTTTCTCATAAAAAATAAATCATGTTATTTTAAAAAGAATCCATATTTGTTGATTATTGTGACTATCATCGCCTCCCTTGTTGGTGCTAATGCTCTAAGTGTCCATTTGGGATCACTTTTTAATTTATATTTTGAAATAAAATTCAATATATTGGATTTCTTAAAAATATATTATTTTTACACCAACAATAACAACATGATGCCTTTATCCCATTACGTGGGGTCGGCTACAAAAATCATTTTTCTTTATTGTGTCTTGTTAAGAGTTAAATTCTCATTTAAGTTTAATAAAGAAAGATCATTTCTAAGATTTTCTAAACAAATCCTTTTAGTTATACCTCTACCTTTGTTAACATAAATCAAATCTTATACATCTACTTTCATAACTGGGACATCGGAAGGTCGTCATTTTATGTGACCAAAACCATCTAAAGTGACTCTCTCTAATATTATCTTCTTGCAGAGTTGCTTCAGCCTTTTCATTTATATTCTCATTTAGAATCTTATCTCTAAGAGTAAAGCCACTCATCCACCTGAGCATCCTCATATATGTAACACTTAACCTAATATTTTGCTTTTCTTTTAATTGCCAACTTTTGTACCATAAAGCATTGCAGGTCTCACCGCCATCTTATAGAATTTTCCGTTAATTTTTAATGGGGATCTTCTATCACACAACAAGCCCGATGCATTCCTCCACCTCAACAACTTGAATTCTACTAATAATATCCCATCTATTTCACCATCACTCTAAAAAATAGATTCAATATCTAAAATATGTACTCTTATTAATGACCTAATTGCCCAAAGTCGCAATCCCCTCACTAGATCTTTTACTACTAAAATTACACTCCATATATTTGGTCTTAGATCAACTCAAGCGAAAACGTACCTTTAGACTCTAAGGTTGACTTCCATAATTTAAGTATACCCTCATCTCCCTCTCTAGTCTTATTAATAAGAAAAAATAACATTAGCAAAAAGCATAAATAAGGGTACAACCTCTTCCAATGTCTAATGAGAACATCCATGACTAAAGAAAAAAGAGAAGGGCTTAAGGATAATCCTTAATGTTATACAACTAAAAAAATTATAAAAAAAATACTTGGTCAAACCACCTTGTGTTTGAACACAACAACTCTTACAACACATCTTTAGTGACTTGAATATAACCATTATTAACTATTTTCTTTTCTAGAACTCTAAATAACGCTTCTCTTTTAACTTTATCATATGCTTACTCTAAATAAAAAAATATCATATATAGATTATCTTTACACTAAAAAAAAAAAACTTTTATTGACATATATATTAAGACATTTTTATTTAAGTGCCTTTAAAAATATTTATTAAGGCATATTCTAATTTGACGATAATAGACAGATTTGGCGCTAAGAGAAGCATCGTGTGATAAGTTTTCGTTCCTTCTTCTTGTTCTTTCATCCAGTGCATATTTAAATCAATTTGCCTCCTTCGCCAAATGTTTGTGGCTGGTGTGAATTCTCTTTGTCTTCTATTCCTAGTCGATCACTGCTGCTTCAATATTGGTAGTCAAGACCATCACATCAGATAATTTTATGTCATCTCAGCCCCGCGGTGAACTGACACTTCGGCAGCGAGCTTCGAGGCTCTTCCTCTTCATAGATAGCTTCTAATCTATGTCCCATCTTTTTTAGCGTTTCCGTTGGGACCTTCATAGATCCCTTCGGATCATCGGTGTTAGAGGAATAGGAGGATGGAGAGACGAAATCACACGGTTCTTATGGGATTTGATATTCTTTCGATTACGGTGATCCTATAAAACAAGGTCAGAAACTGCATAATTTAAGAGCATATGAATGTTTGAAAATTTTACAATTCAGAACTCCTAATTCAATCTTTTCACATATTTCTTCTTCTCCATGGCTCATAATCAAATATATTTGTTTCTTTCTTTATTTCATTGTCTAGGGTTCTTGAGGTTCTTTGTAATTTTTGAACGATCAACCCTTTACTCGCACCGAACACCCATAGTTTTTACAATACTGAAAGGTAAATCTTTCACTGATCTTTAAGTTTATTTTATTATTTGAATCGTTGCTTTTTTCTGGACGTTGGTTTTATTATAGTTCAATTCATTACTTTCTCTGTTTATATCGAAAAGGCTCACTTCTACTTGAGTGTTTATAGTTTGCATAAGTTGACTTATTTCAATTTTAACAACATTGCTTTGATTTTTTTTTTCCTGATGTTTTGGTATAAAGAATTCTATGCATTTAAAATACAAATTTCTACCTTGCAATTGAAATTTGGTAGGGAACAATGAACCAAAAATACCCTTACAATTGAAATTTATTCCAATGGCACTTCTCCCTTGGACCCTAGGCCATATAATAGTTTAAAAGGTAAATTTTGAGAATTTGAATTTAACTAAATCTTGATATTTAAATAGAATGTCTTCATTTTATGCTACTACACAAAATGGAAGAAATACTACCTTACATCCCCTCTTAATTTGTCAGAACAAATTCACTAGGAACCAATTTAATGCAAGCCATGAATGTAAAAACATTACTTTTTTAAAGTTATCAACATGATGATTACTCAAAGTATAAAAGAAGAACTAAAAGTGTTAGAACCCTTTTACCTTAAGAAATTATTGGTGAACTGCATATACGAACTTTCTTAAACAATTCATTTATCACCTAAGATAACAATTGAATAAGCTTTATGTTTAATAGTGGAAGGTAAAGGAGACATAGTTATAACATACTAGAATAAGGTTGTAATAAAAACCTTACATAGGTGTTTTTTTTTAACCTTACATAGGAGCTGAGTTGCCTCACAAAGCTTGAGAGGTTGGTTTGTTTGAAGTAATTTTGGAATGATATCTCTCGCAAATTATGGAGTTCAAGACATTAGATGATTCGTGGATGGATCATCAACAAGTAGATAAGTTTTTGAGACTCTATAGAGACCACCATCTGCCTATATTTTTCCATAAACAAAGTCGTAGGTTCAAAGCGACAAAAGAGCAATGGTCTTATTTCTCCTCTCAACCTATAGTTCCAACTTTTATCATAGTCCCCTCAAATATTCTCCATTTTTACTTCCCTCTCACTCAAACCTATGATGTACTTTATATGCATATACAAAGACTTGAAATTATAAAATATATGATGTTGGCGCTCCTTTCCAAAATGATGTCTTCTTATTATCTTCTTCTCCCAAGCAGTATATAAAGTGCAAAAAAAACATCATATATCCCAAAGGATTGTAAATCCAACAATTAAAGGAAAAGCATGTTTCTTTAAGATCAAGAAAATAAATTCACTCTAAATTTTTTTTTTCTCCTTGCTTAATCACTTTTTTTATTTATAATGTAAATCAAAGAGTATACTTTCCACCCTTTTAATATGCATCCACTAGCTCTCATGGTTTCTAACATTCATTTATCTTTTGCTACATGAAGGTTCTAATATTGAAATGGATAGAAGATGGATGTATTGTTCAAGGAGTAACACAGCTTTTAAAGAAGGAGTTAAAAATTTTTCAAAATTTTGCATTCAATAATGGAAGTTTAAGTAGAATGATATTATGCCCATGTTTAGATTGTGGAAATGGCATTTGTAAGCCAAGAGATGATGTTGAAGCTCATTTATTTTAGAGAGGATTCAAACCTAGATATTACAATTGGACTGCTCATGGATAAACTTCATTTAGAAATGACATTGAATCACATTCCCTCATTGCTGGTGATGTTAATGATGACATGGAAGGGTTATTAAATGATGCACTTGGGTTTGAAAGAAATACTACAAATGAACAATATGAAACCAATAAACCAAATTCGGATGCTGCAAAGTTTTATAAGTTCATAAGTGACTTACAACAAGAATTATTTCCTGGATGTAAAAAGTTCTCAAAACTTGATTTTCTTATTAGGCTACTTCAATTTAAATGCCTTGGTAATTAGACTCAAAAAATCATTTGCTATGTTGCTTGACTTGCTAAGGGAAGCAATTTAAGATATTCATCTACCAAACTCTTATTATGAGACAAAGAAGATAATTCAAGATTTGGGCTTAAGTTATTAAAAAATATGGTGTGTGTCACAATGATTATATTTTATATTGTGGTCTTCATGACTTAAAAAATAAATGTGATATTTGTAATGAGATAAGATGGATTGCAGCAGAAAACACTTTAAAAGATATATCAAGTAAAAAAGGTCATATAAAAAGTCATGTGGCACATCCCATTAACATCAAGATTGTAGAGATTATTCATATCATCTAAGACTACATCATATATGATATGCAAAAAAGAAGATCGTATAAAAGATGGTTGTATGAGGAATCCTGCTAATGCTCCATCTTGGCAGCACTTAGACTACTAGGATAAAAACTTTACTACATATCCTAAAAATATACAATTCAGTTTAGCATCAGGTGGATTTAATCAATTTGGGACAATGATTTCAACTCATAGTACTTGGTTTGCTGTATTGATGTCATATAATTTTCCATCTAACTTGTGTATGAAACCACAATACATGATGCTTTCTTTGCTTATTCCTGGGCCAACTCAACCTAAAAATCATATTGATGTTTATTTACAAATGCTTATGGTTGAGTTAAGAGATTTATGAGAAATTTGTTTGCAGGCTTATGATGCACGTTCTAATGAGAATTTTCAAATGCGAGCTACATTATTATGGATTATAAATGAATTTTCATGTTATGCTAACTTATCATGTTATAGTATAAAAGGAAAGTTTCCATGCTCTATTTGTTAGGAGAATACATGTTCCTAGTGATTGCATTTCAGTCATAAGAGATATTATATGGGACATCACATGTCTTAGATCTTGTTCATCCTTAAAGAAAAGATACTCGATCTTTCAATGGTTGTGAATAACATGGGACAACACCATCACCTGTTAATGGATCCAAAATTGTTGAAATGTTAAGAAGTATAAATATGAAGTTTGGAAAGAAAACACCTGTTAATCCTAATTTGCCTTATAATTGGAAGATGTTTAGTATATTTTTCAAGTTATCGTATTGGAAAAAAAAAATCTTTTATGACATAACTTAGATGTTATGCATATTGAAAAGAATGTATGTGATAAACTTTTGGGTACACTAATGGATCTTGATGAAAAGAAGAAATGAGAATATGCCTTATGTTGCACCCTCATTATATCTTGTATGGACATACTTATTTATCTGCCACATGCTTTACTATGAACAAAAAATAAAAACAAATCCTCTGTATAGTTTTAAAAATTATTAAAGTGCCAAATGGATATGCATCTAATATTTCATGATAAGTGCAACTGAAACTGCTAAAAATACTTGGATTAAAGAGTCATGATCATCACATAATAAAGCAATAATTTCTTCTATTATTCTTAAGATGAGTCTTGCCTAAGTTAGTTCACTCTCCTCTAATTCGACTAAGTCATTATTTTCAAGGCTTGTGCTCTAAAGTTCTCTCCTAATTAGGCTTCTTAGATTAGAAAAAGAAATCACAATTACACTTTGCTAGCTTGAAAATATATTTCCTCCAAATTTTTTTTTATATCATGGTGTATTTAACAATTTACTTGGCCACTTAGGCAAGGATTGGAGCTCCTATATATTATCGTTGGATGTATCTTATTGAGATGTTAGTACTTATTTCATGTATCATTATTTCTTTTATCATATATAACTTTAATAAAAAAATTGATACCATTTATCAATCAAAGTTTTTAGATTTATGGGGAAATTAAAGTCATATGTTCGAAATAAAAATAATCCATAGGGATCAATTTTAGAAGGCTATAGTGCGTAGGAATGTTTAACTTAATACTCTTGATATTTTTCTTAGCATGTGGAAGCAAGACATAATTAACTTGGAAGAAATGAATTGGATGGGAATTTTCTAAATGAAGGACATAATATATTTGTAACAAATGGTCGTGCACTTGGAAGGAGAAAGGTCATGATCTTCAATGATGAGACACTTATAAAGAACATTGATATATCCATTTCAATTGTGAGGAAATAGAGCCATATGTAAGGTAAAAAAAAATATTAGTAGGATACATATTTTCATTTTTTATATAAATACTATTATTATATTCTTATAAATTTTATGATTATATACAGTGAACATTAATAGTTAAATAAATGATAAGACAAAAAAGGTCTCGCTAAGGAGAGCATGAAGCTAAAAGGGTGCATAATGAGGATTTTATTTCTTGGTTATCTAATAAGGTTAGTGTTACAATACTGACTGACTTTATATGTGATTTTTTTTAATTACTTCTACTTTGTTTTAATAGATTTCTTTAATTGATCCATTGATGGAGGATACAATTTCTACTCATTTGAGGCGCTTGGCTAGAGGTCTGTCCAATGTTGTCATTCTCTGTAAGAAGTAACTTATAAATGGTTTTAGGTTTCATGTTGTAGATTTGGTGAAAAAAAGAAAAAATCAAAATTGTGGAGTGATGGTTAAAGCTATAACTTGAAGCTTTGCTAGTGTCAAAGTTGATAATACTATTTCAAGTAACTTGAAATACTATGGGATCTTAAAAAATATAATTGAATTGGACTACAAAGTAGAGTGAAGTGTTGTTTTATTTGAAGGTGATTGGGTTTCTAAAGGAAAGAGACTGAAGGAGGATGAGGATGGCTTAATCTTGACTAATTTCAAAAAAATTAAATGACATCAAGAACCTTATGTGCTTTAGTTTTCAAGTTCAATAAGTCTTTTTATGCAGAAGATCCTATTGATCCTACATGAAATATTTTTGTTACAACATCACCAAGATATAATATTGATAATATTCACATAGACACTAATGTTGAGCACTACTTGAAAAGTTAGACTTCTACTCAATAGTATTTTATTAAAGATGAAATTCAGTGGACTAGAGATGAAGTTGATGATTACTAGAGTAATTGATTTGTATACTATTTGTTTTATAATGTAAAAATATTTTCTTAATACTAATATCATTAGATCATTATATCAATCTATTTACTATGTAACATTTTTTTGTTTTATGTGTTTTTATATATGTTTATCTAAAGGTTACATTTAATTTTGATGTAGTGAACCTTACAATATTTTTCAATATTATACAATATTTTTCAATTTTTTAAGAAATGTCACCACACACCAAAACACATGTTAGAAATACATGATGCAGACAACAAAATGAAGTTGAAATAGATGTTTGAACAAATACCATTTAAAGTTCTGTTGGAGGTTTACCTCTTATTTAATATATTATCAAAACTTTCTATTCTTATTTTACATTTTCATTTATCTTACTTGCATGATATTAGTTTTAAGAAATTTTTTTCTTAGCAGGTAAAAGCAATGAGGAGTAAAAATGAAAAAGAGGTCCAACCTATATGTGTAGTATTTTTTTTTTTTTTTTGAATAAAGGATGCAATATGCATTAATAGAAAAAATAGAAATTACAGCAGGTTGTCCTTCTTAAACAAGTGAACAAAACTTGTAGGAAGTTCATATTCAACAAAGGAGTCCCAAAAGAAATTACCTAATAAAGCAAACTTGGCACAAAAATCTGACGTGTTATTACAGTTTCTAGGAGTATAAAGAAAAATGACATTATTGAAAACTTGTAAGAAAGAAAGGTCCGGCATCGTACCTTTATTAGTCTTCATGTTGATTGTATCTTGGAGCAATCTAATGATATTCACATTGTCTCCTTCAATGATTATTCCTTTGTATTCACAAAAATAATCTTGAATATAGCTTCCAAAAGAAAGTATACCTTTTAGCTCCAGGTATGCAATATCCCAGTGTATTAATTTCCTACCGTAAGCATAGATCAATCATCCTTTGCAGTCTCTCAGCACACCTGCAATTCCCACCACATTGTTTCCAGCAAGAGCCGCATCAACGTTCAGTTTCATCCAACCATCGGGAGGGGGACACCAAGCTTTAGACATCATAGGCTGATTAGTGTTCCAGTTCCGCTCAATTGGATTTGACTGAATGTAAGAATCATGGGAGATGATTTCCGCAACTATGTAAGCACTGGGAATTTCTACTTTGCAGTGCTTAACCATATTCCTTGATCTCCAGCTGTAGTAAACCGCCAATGCATAGATCTTTGCCAATCCCTTATTAGCATTCTATTTCAAGTCCACAATGCAGTTATCTACACTTTGAAATGAAGGGACATTGAACCCACAAACATCTCAAATTTTGTAATAATTCATCAGTTTACTATATTTAGTTATCACATGGCCTGTATCTTCATTCTCCTGAAAACCTCTTGGACAAATAGAATTATTTGCTAGTCTTCTATAACATAACCAATCGTTTGTTGGTAATGATCCGTTCAATGCCCTCCACCAGAACAGATAGACTTCATGATTCAATTTAAGTTTTCTCAACCATGTATACTTGCTATATTTACTGTCAATCTGCACAGTGTTAGCTTCCGCACAAAAAGCTGCAATCGTTTTCCCAGTATTCGTACTAATCAATTCAATACTATCTTCTCTGTTATTCTCCCCTTTCTCCATTTGTTGAATCAACTCAATCATATCTGTAGAAAAGAATTCAGTTAACCTTTCTAACTTCCACTTCCCTTCCTCATCCATAAGAAAAGAGACCTTCTTATCAGCAATATCAGACGTATTATACGTAGCAGGCCACTTACTAAGGCATCTGTCCAATATCCAGTTACCAGCAGTTATATTAATGCTATGACCATTATTTACCTGCCATCTAACAATTGGTCTTAGGTAACTAATACCATCTTTAATAATCTTCCATGCTGTTGTAGCTCCTCTTTTCACTCCATCCTCCCAAATTCTGTCACCAAACTTGTTATGTAGGATTTTGTAGAATAGAGAATTATTATTCTGTAGAAACATCGACGCAAATCTTGCTCTTAACGGACCCTGTCTCCCTGTAGCTCCATGGATACCAAATCCCCCCAAGCTAGTGGGAAGACACAGAGTGTCCCAAGCAATATAGTGCAAGCCTTGTTTGCTATTTTCTTCGTTCCAAAGAAAATTCCTACATAATTTATCAATTTTCATCAAAAATGCTTTTAGGAATGAGTGAGTGAGCTACCTGGTAGGAAATCATGTTCGAGTAGGCTGTTTTGATAAGCAGCAATTTGCCAGCCAGAGATAACCACCTCGCTCCCCAAGAATTGAGTCTACACATTGCTTTCTCAATGGTGCTGTTGTAGTCTTCCGCCTTCATCCCTCTTACAACCAACTTAATACCCAAGTAATAGAATTCTTTAACCTCTTTGTATCCCACAATTTTGTTCAGTTTACTTCTTCTCTTCTTAGAAACTTTCTTGCCATATAGAATCTTGATTTCTGAGAATTTATAGCTTGGCCTGTCCAGTTCCAATAACTTTTGAAAACTTTCTTTAGCATTCTCACAATTTTATTGTACGCCTCAGTAATCACCAAGACATCATCAGCAAATAGTAAGTGTGTGATCTTATCAGCATTCATTGCTATTCTCATTCACAATTGCCTCTTGTGTTTATTGAGAGCTTTAGATAGAAGATCAGAACATAGATTGAACAAGCTTGGAGACAACGGACACCCCTGTCTGAACCCGCACTGTGCTTTTATCCATTCGATTCTTCTACCATTGATTACTATAGAAAATTTGGGGTTCGAAACACACTGCATTATCCAATTTGATAATCTCTCTGGAAATCCTGTTAGCTTCAACACTTGTTTCAACGTTTCCCAGCACATACAATCGTATGCTTGCTCCATGTCAAGTTTCATGAGAAAATAACTAGGTTTCACCACCGATGTCTTCATCTTGCAAACAATCTCCTGGGCAATCAAACAGTTATCTGAGATGCTCCTTCCCGGCACAAAAGCTCCTTGGTATTCAGAAATTACATCCGGGAGGCAATTCTTAAATCTATTAAGAATCATATCGTTTGACAGAAATAAATTGGCCTGAATTTAGAACATTCCTTCGCATTTTGGATCTTTAGAATTAGAACAACCGCTGTTTCCTTCCATTGCTCCGGCATTTCCCCTGTTTTGTAAAATTCTTCAATAGCATTCCAAGTGGTTCCTTCCACAATATTCCAATAATTCTTGAAGAAATATGCCTTAGCACCATCTGCTCCAGGTGATTTATTGTTTCCCATATTATTAAGAGCTATTTCCAACTCTTCTTTAGTGAAATCAGATTCCAGAATTATATTAACCCCACTTTGAATTCAATCAGAACTTTTGAAACTGGGCCAATTCCTCAATTCATAAATTCTTTTGCCCCACTTCTTAGAGAAAAAATTCTCCATAATTTTGTGAATTTCATCTTGGTTTGAAACCAAAGTTCCATCTTCCTTAACAATTTGCAGAATTGGATTGCTTTTCTTCTTTGCAATAACATAGGTATGATAATATCTAGTATTCTTCTCCCCCTCTTCCATCCATTGACATTTAGCTCGCTGTCTCCACCACGTAGCAATTTTGGCTAGATTTTAAATTCAGCAACTTTACTTCTCAAGAGATTAAGATTTACATGGCTTAAACCTCTGTCAGCAGCTTCTTTGTTCTGTAAATCCAGTATCTCCTGTTTAAGCAATTGATTCCTCAAGTTCGTCTCTTTTAACTTGTTTTTACTCCAAAAGAACAGATTTTTCAGGGATCTTTTGATCTCCCTTTATAAAAATTCATTTGCATTACCAAAGTTTTTCTTATTCCAAGCTTTGGTTATGATGCCTTTAGCAGCCTCAAACGAGCACCGAATATTTTCAAACCTGGTCTCTTTAATGTTCCGCCTTGATTTCTTAACTAACTGGAGAAGAACAGAACAGTGATCCGATGAAATTCTTGGAAGATGCTTAATAACTGCATTGGAAAAATCCATAATAGGTTTAGAATTTAACCAAATTCTATCTAATCTTTCCCAAATTCTTGCAAGGCCCTCTTTATTGTTGCACCACGTGTAATTGAGACCATTAAACCCAATGTCATGGTAGTCATTATTCATCATAAACTCCTTCATTTCTAGTGGGCCTTGAGAGAAGACAGTTTTTCCCTCTAAGCTTTTCAATGTTGTTCACCATGCAATTAAAATCTCCACCAACAATGCATGGCTCTTCACAGTTCATATTTTCTTCTATCAATTTCAACATATTTATTCTTTCATACAGGTTTTTATTACCATACAGAATGCACATTTTGACAGAAATGCCTTTCGGAGTGATAAGCTCACCAATAATACATTGCCTGGAAGAAATGATTACCTTGAACGATGTTGTTTTATACTTCCACAGGACCAGAATTCCTCCTGAAGTACCAGACGCTGCTTCATGGCAGAATTCCCAATCATTCCCCACCATTTTCCTGACATCCTCCTCATCCAAATTTTCCATTTTAGTTTCTAGCAAGCCAATAAAAAACAAACTGTTTTCCACTATCATGTTTCTCAGATAATGGGAGGCAGATTTCTTTTTTCCTCCCCTACAGTTCCAAAATAACATTGAAGACATTTAATTGAGTTTTGGGTTTAAGGTCCCCACCTTATCAGTTCCTCCTTCACCTTTCCTTGTTATGTTTTTCCCCTTAATGGGTCCTAGCATTTTCATTTCTTTAGCAAGCTTTGTTTTTCCACTAGAAACCTTAGATATCACCATGTTGTTTTCCACCAATTCTCTGATTGTAGGCTGTTTTATTTCCAACACCTCCCTACTATTATCAACTTGTATTTCCTCCTTTTAATTCAGTAAATTCTCTAGCTGATCTACATCAACTTCATCCAAAATTTCAAATGGATTACTTGTGAGGGCCAATTCCCGATCTACTCTGTTTTCGTTTCTTTCCAGAAAAAATTCAGCCTTTTCTCCATTCTTGCCAATCTGATCATGGTTTTCAAATTCTTTAGTCTCAAAGACCTCTACATTATCACTGATTATTTCTCCTTCTTCAATAAACGGAATTTCCTGAGGCTGAAGTGCAGAGTGTATTTCCGTCTCATTACCATTTTGTGATTCTGAAATTTCTTTCTCAACAGGCTTTGATGTAACTTTCCAACTGTTGTAGTTTTGAGTCTTCTTAGCAATTGTTTTCCTTGCCACCTCCTTCTTGTACACTGTATTTTGATTTTTCCTCCTATTGTTGACCAACACCCATGGTCCATAAGCCTTACTTTCTTCCTGAGCTTTAAACTGCTTCGAATCCTTAGTCTCCAGCACAGATATTCTATTCTCCATAGGTTCTGCTCTTTTACAATCTTCTTTGACGTGACCAATTTTACCACAATCAAAATAGAAATTGAAATTCTCTCAAATTCAAATTTTTTTAAAAATCTTCCTCCCATGATTTGCACCCATACACCAGTTGGTAATTTCTGATCAAGCTTTATTCGAACACAGACCCTGGCGAATTCTCTTCTACCCCAATTGAACATGTTTCCATCTAACCTTAAAGGTGTTCCCACCCTTGATGCAATTCTTGCTATATTATTTTCATCCCAGAATTGTAGCGGCAGTTGATGCATTCGGATCCATATAGGTGATGTAAGTCCTTCCACAGAAGACTATGAAAATTCCGGAGACCATCTTTCCAATCCAATGATGTGTTCATTAACAAACCACGGTCCTCCCATCAAGACTCCTTCCATGGCTTCAATTGTTTTGAATGAACATAAAAACCACCCCATACCCAGAGTAGTGAAATGGAACTTATCAAATTGAGCCCATTGTCTTCTAAGTTCCCAAGAAACCACCTGAGGTATTATTTCTTTACCGAAAATCTTACACACCAGAGATTTTTCCAGGAGGTTAGCATTTTTTATCTCACCATCTTTGTTTAATATAACAGCCTTCCCATCTTTAGTTAATTTTGTTTCTTCTTCAATGAAATTTAATTTGATGTATAGTTTCCTATTCCATACATTGACATTCGTCGGCTTCACATTTGTCTTCTCAGTCAAAAGATCATCAATCTGATTTTCACTTGCCTCCTTCAACTGTTCAGATACCATTTCTGAGAGTGTCGCCTATTTGTAAGATTTCAGAATATCATCAATACTTCCACAATTCTCAATTCTTTCTCTGTTTCCCTTAACATTAGGAATTTCAACTTTCTGTATTACAATATTCCTTCCCGATGATGAAGCTTCCCTATCATTGTTCACCTCCTGTGATTCACATTTATTCAAAGCAACTGGAGATCTTTTCACAGAAGTTGTTTCAACCGATTTACCTTTACCAACAAATTGTTGGAAAACTTTAGAATTATTACCGACATTCTCATTAATCACCAACATACCTCTAGCACGTCTTCTTCGAGCCTCATCCTCATCCATGACTTTTCTTGAACAATTTTTCTCCTCGATCTCTTTTTCCTTCAGCAAAATCATCGATGGTTCCGAAACCACATCCCCCAGATCCATATTGTCCGTCGAAGATTGACGGACATCCTCTTCCATGGAATTCCGGTTAAAAGATCATCAGAAAAAAGACCTGTGAAACCAGATTTTGAACTTTCTCTCTCTAGTTCTTGCAGCTTCTCTCTCTACCCGCTTGGTGACTATAACAAAGGTATATGTGTATGTTGACCTCATTTTTGTATGAGGTCACCTGGACCAGTCCTGACCCCAGATCAATTTAATCTCTAGACCAATCCAAACTCTAGGATCCTCCTAGAACCCCGACCTTAGGATTTATTCTAGATCCTAGGATCAATCTAGACCCCGGACCCTAGGATCTACCTTGACCCTAGGATTCTCCCAGATCAATCTAAACCCTAGGATTCTTCTAGACTCTAAGCCTTAGGATCCATCTAGATCCTAAACTTCTTTTAAACTTTAGATCTTAGGATCTACTCTAGATCCTGGAACTTCTAGACTCTAGGATTTTCCTAGAACCTAGAATCCCTTTAGGTTTTATCAATTCAAATTTCAAACCAATCCTGGCCTTAAGCTAACCCAGATCTCAATTCAAATCAAACCTCAATTAAAATCCGGACTCCAGTCCAATTCAAGATCTTAATCTCCAGTTTAAACCTTAATCTTATTTCTAATCAAACTTTAACCTTTTCCAATCAATTATGGTCCTCCAAATGATCATAAATGATTTATATAACTCAAACTTAATCAATCAAACTCAAAATCCAAATCAAATCCAAAAATCCAGACCAAAATCCTAAGTCTAAAGGTCAAGTCCTAAAAGACTTTTTCAGTGAATTTTCAAACACTTCAAAACCATATCAAATGACCTCTGATTCAAGATCTGTCAGTTGCATATTGATGGGAAATGTCTCTAGAGGTTACCCTCCAAATTTGAGCTCATTTTGAGGTCTCTAACCCTAGAATCTAAATCAAAATCCAAAGGTTGTAAAACATTTAAATATTTACAGCCTATGCCACTGGACCTATCACCCAGTGGATTTTGACCTTGAAGCTTTCTTCAAACCCTCCAATCACTACCAGACCTTTAATCCTGATATGTTGATCAGTAAACTGCATTTTGTTGGACTCATTTCAGCCTCCAGTGGACATGAGGTCAAAATGACCAAAATACCCCTTTGGGGTATGAATAGTCATTTTGGGTCAAATGAGCTCCAAACTGAATGTAACCACCTCCAGCAAATTATAAATATCAAACCAAACTTATCGGACCCAAACCCAAACCCTGGGTCAACCTAGTTGACAAAGTCAACCTAGGTTGACCAAATAGGCCTTTAAGGGTCAAAACGGGCATTTTGACCAAATTGACCTCCCCAGACCTTGGGACCACCTCCGATGGTCTTCAAATATTATTTCAAATTGATTGAACCCATTTCCAGACCCTGGACCCACCTGGTTGACCAAGTCAACCAGGATTGACCTAATGAGCCCTTAAGAGTTCAAATGGGTCATTTCAACCCATTTAACCGGATCTATGCCTTTAAACTTTTAAACTCATTCAATTAAATATCTTGAATATTTTTAAACTTATTTTGAGTCAAACCCAAGTCATTTTGGCCAAGTCAACCAATTTTGGCTTAGTGGCCCATTAAAGGCCCAATAGACCTTTATAACCCAAACTGATTCATTTGAACCCCTCTAACCCAAGCCCATCCAGCATTTCAAGGGGACTCAAGAACCTTCCTAGACCCTATCCCAGCCCTTAGATCAACATCCAATGGCTTAGATCACTCCATGTGTCAAAATGAGGACAAAGAGGCCTTTCAACATCATGTGAGCTCTTGTCCTTTGATCCTCTGCTCTCAACCACTCATGGGACACATGGCAACATCCCAGCAACCCTTGCATTCAATCCCAACCATCCAAATCCACTAAGATGGCTTCAATAGGAAAATATCTTAAGACATGCATTTTGGACCCCTAAGCCTCTCTAAATCAATCCATATGATCCAGAGAGAATCCAGCCATAAAAAACCCTCAAAAACCTCCTCTAGTTCTTCCTCTAGTACTTCCAAGCCTTCCCCCACCGAATCCAAGCCTCCAAAACCTCATTGGTGAAGAGAGAGGAGCCTAGAGAGAGAAAGAGGAGTTTCAAATATAACTTTCGATCCAACGAGATTCGGCTCTTGGTGTCTTCATGCGAGTTCTAGAGAATCACTGCAGCTTTTCAACAAGCCCAAGAACACAAAAATCCGACTGTTGGATTGTAAGTTATTCGCATTTTTAATTTAAAATTTAATTTAAAACTGTATCAAATCTACAATGGATGGAGCCTCCAAACTTCAGGTATTGTTAGATCATGTTGCCCTCTAGCTACAGTTCAAATTTCATGCAATTTCGTTAAGTATTTTGAAAGTTATGGGCATTTGAAGTTTTCTAGCTCTAGTTC
The DNA here is from genome assembly GCA_019514585.1 of Dendrobium officinale. Taxonomy (NCBI): domain Eukaryota; kingdom Viridiplantae; phylum Streptophyta; class Magnoliopsida; order Asparagales; family Orchidaceae; genus Dendrobium; species Dendrobium officinale. The sequence continues at coordinate 21,102,077 of CM033694.1, forward strand.
AACCAGAGCCGTCCGATCGCGCCTTCAGCGTGATCAAACGGCCTAGATCTGGCCATACCGCGTGAACACGGGTGCTGACGTGGTTAAGTGGCGGGCCAGCCCGCCACGTGGCGCGTTCTCATTGGGCGCCGCCAATCCGCGGTTAATTTGACCAAGGAAAATTAAAAAAAATCAAAAAAATGTCCAGATCTTCCAAAATTCATAGAAAATCGAATATTTCACCCAATTTGACGTTCTTGGGCTCGTTGGAAAGGTAATTTCATGTAGTATTTATTAAAATTAAAATCAACTTACTTGGATCTCCGTATTGTGAGATATTTTTTATTTATTTGAATTATGTTTTTTGTAATTTTGTCACAATCCTGTGATCAACTGGAGCCCAAATTTCGGTGGAATATTATTGGGTATCTTAGGCATGTTCACTAATTTTTCTAAGGTCAGATACCCAATGGTTTTCTGTGATATGAATTTTTAAGATAAAGGGTCCATTTTGGACTCTAAATTTGAAATTTCATAACTCCTTAAATTCTCAATTTTTCCCTGTGAAATTTCTGTGGTATGGATGCATGTATGCCAGGGTTAGACACATCAAATTTCAAGCCAATTTGAACTGTAGAGACACCTAGGGAAAATAATTAAGGACAAGGTCTAGCAAACTTAGAAAAATCCTAGGAAATTCTACACACACCCAATAGGGGTGAAACTTGAGAAAATTAAACTTAGTGACATTTTAAACCTTAGGTTCAAATTTCACCCAATTTGAGTTCATTAGGTCAGATAATTAGACAAGTCAAACTTAACCATTTAATTGAGCTTTCGAATTTCCAGAAATTCCAATAAATCAAGTTTAAATCCAAAAAATACCAACAACCCCTCAAACTGACCAGACTCATGTCCTTAATCAATGAAAATTAAAACCCTTGATCAGACATCAAATCAAACCTTAATTTAATTTTAATTGAAAACTAGTATTTAATAAAAATAAATAATTAATAATAATTAAAAATTCCAAAAAATTCCCAAACACTTGATAATCTCTTATTGGGTCATTCCTGATCTTTGGAGTTGATTTCAAGTAGTTTGAAATTCATTTGGAGCAAAATCAAGAAAACCCTTCTAATTAAACAATTTTAATAATTCTAAAAAATACAAAACTTCAAAAAATCATAACTAACTCTAGAAAACTCCAAATTGACCAAACTCAATTGCATTCAACTCAAAATCAAGTCTAGTATTTATCAAAAAATTTAAATTTTCAATAATCAGACAAAGTCAAAAAGTCAACTTTTTGGTCAAACCTAGATCAAATCAGTTCAAAACTTCAAACCTTCATAACTAATTGTAGAAAAATCCGATTTCAACGTACTTACCTTCTAACGGATCGTATTAAGGTCTAGTATTTTAATAAAATACAAACCTTATAGAATTTGAGCTTAATGTAAAAGTCAATTTTTGACCCCTTGATTAAGTGATTAGAATAATAATCCATAAAGTTCCTAAAAACTCAAAATCACTCTAAAAATCCAGAAATCATTAATCAACCTTAAAATCAATTTCAAATCATTAATACTTAAACTCAAATTTAAATCTTCCCTTAAGTCTTTCAACCAACCAGAACTTCAAACAACTTTAACAATTTGCCCTCCATAAGACATATCCAAACCACACGGCCTACATCACACTCTTTAGATGATTTGTTAGGACAACCAACTCTAGTTTTAGGCTAGGCCGGTGTTTATTTTTTTGCTGTGTGCCGGGTTTTCGAGCTTTCACTGCATGATGGTTGTTAACTTAGAATTGATTGATTGTCTGTTTATTTATTTACCGCACTCTGTTGAGCATTTAAAATTCAAATATATCAACTGCTTGAGATCAATTATAATTGCTTGGGATTAGTTATATAACTGCTGGTTATTAGGATAACCCTGCAAGATCGAGTCTAGATTTTTCAATTTTGCTTAATGTAATTTGATATAATTTGAGTTGTATTTAAAGTGATTTGAGTTGGGATGTTTAGATCCAACTTGAATTCCAAAGAGGAGAAGACATCCCTAAAGGGGAGAGTTTTCGTCCATTTGGAAGATCAAGTTTGGATGCTCTTCAAATATCCAAAGAGGAAAGATAACACCCCGTTCAAGTGGGAGTTTCTTTCCATTTGGATATCCAGAACCGATGAATCAAGATGTTCGTGAGAAGACGAAGAAATGGACGACGAGAAGAATCCCAAATCTCAAAGTCACTTGAGTCCTAGGTTTAGAACCCGGGTTGTTGTCAGTGGTGACCAGCCACTTTACTTTCAGCAAACCCTGGTTTGTAATAAGCAAGACAACTTTGCCTATGGACTTTCAATTTGAATATTAATTTAATTGATTTGATTAATGTTTGATGTTGATTGCGATATAGGATTGCCTGTTTTTTATAGTTTTTTGGCGATTCTTGCATGTCAATTTTGATTTAGCCTGGAACCCGATCGTAGGCTCTTAAGGACTCATTAAAACTTTTCTACTTAAATCAAATAAAAAATTTTAAGCCAACATAGAAATTCTAACGTTTTAAGAAGTAAGCCCGGGACCGCCGAGAGTTCTCATTTCAAAATCCTTCATTCAAATTCAAGCATTCAATCGAGTCAATCAGCATGCATTGCATTAGTAACAAATTAAATGAGTCTAAATTTTTAATCGTATTATTAGCTTAAGCATCAAACACCCAACATAAGTCTAAGGGTCCAATTAGGATCTGCTCTAGATGTCAGCCCCAACTTCTCAAACTTTTCATAAATAATATCCCTATCACTCTTTCATAAAAGACCGGATTCATTTATTTTAAATTGATTAGGTGGTTAGCTGGCTCCCCAATCCAGGCTGGAGTAAGTCCAGATTTGCACTGCATTAGCTAGGTTCGGGTCATTTTTTTTCAGTACCCAATTTAGACTTAGGTTCTGAGGTTACCTCGGGCTATAAGACCTCAACCTCTGGGAATTGAATCCCAAATTTCAAATAAAATTGATCATTCAAACTTAAATCTCTTTCAATCAAATTCAAGCCCAACACTTAGGATAGATTGAGGTGTTTCTGAAGTATTTTAGAATCCCAAAATACCTCATACCCTTCTTCCTTTGATTCCAAAAATAAGTCTTCAATTTTGATCCAATCCCACTTGAACTTCCAACCCTTAATCTCCTTTGACATCCAGCCTTGAAAATCTTAAATGAAATTTACACCGCTATTTTAATCGAGAGTATTCGTAGGAAAATTCTAATTTTTCTACGATGTAATTAACTACGAGGGCTTGCGCTCGTAGAAGATTTAGAATCCCAGACCTGATTTTTAAAATCAATTTTTTAAAACCTTTAATTAATTATCTTTGGGAAAAATAAATACAGCGATCATTATCGTTATATCCAAATGATTGATAATAAGTGATATCCTCTTTCTTTGGAGAGATATATCATTCTATTATCCTGATTTTGATTATAAAATTAATGATCATTTTATTCAAATTAGAATAGTCACACAATTGATTAAATTCCATTTTGATCCTCCGCGGTCAAATGTGATTCTCCCTTTGAGTTTGACTATGATAATCCGGATAAAATTAGAATTCTGAAATTTGAACCCATTAGGGAACGATATGATCATCTTTCAAGGCGATATATTGTTCATAATGACATGTTCAATTTCAAAATTCAAAATTTAATATTCCCAAAGAAAATTAATACTTTTTCAAAACAACTTATATTTTTTTTAATCAAACAAAAAATGGTGACTCCGCTGGGGAGTCTTCTCACTCTCCATCTTTAATAGCGGTATAAATTTTATTTCATTGGTAGTTTTGACTACCTTTCTCTCCGTTGATTCCTCTCCCATTTCTTCCTTGGGTGAGTGTGGCCAACTCAATTAAGACATGTCAAACGAGAGGTGAGTGTAGGAAACCTCCCTTCAAGTCCGGCTTTGACATTTTGCCTTCAAGTTATTTGGTAGAGCGAAAGAGTCAAGCCGAATCCTTTTGTATATGTTGCGAACTTGCATGCGAGTAAATAACTAGCGTGCTAAGTTTCACAATTTACAGAAGACTCTTCAATTTCAAAATCATAAATTTTAATCCTTTAAGCAAAATTCAATCTCTTTCAAAACCTTTCAAATCAACTTTAATCGTCGTTGTGATGTGTCTTTTACAATAGTCTATTGTAGTTGAACACATGCAATTCAAACTCTTGATCAAACCTTGGATTTTGACATTTCACTCTAAGCTAGTCGGTGTAGTGAAAGATTCAAGTCTAGGCCTCCCGATTTCCCTAAATTTTTGTTAACCATTTTGTTGAAAATAAAACTCAACATTTTGTGTTTCAAAAAATATAGGAAAATCATTCAAACCAATTTCAATAGTCGTTGTTATGTGTCTTCTATGACATTCTGTTGTAGTTGAACACATACAATGTAATTTCAAATTTCTCTTGTCAAATCTAGGCTTACCCTCAAATCCTTTGGTGGGGTGAAAGAGTCAGGCCTAATTTCTTAGGATTCTCCTATAATTTTGTAAACCTCTACATTTGAGTGAAATTTAATGTCTTGAGTTTCAAAATTTAAAGGAGATCCATCCAAATATAACCTTAAGTTAAAATTCAAATCAAATTTTGATTTCGAATAAAATTTCAACCTTAAGTTCAAAACTTGATTTCCACCTCAAGCTTAAGTTTAATTTTGATTTCAAGTGTGAGTCAAAATTTTGACATTTTGTCCCAAGTCAATTGGTGTAGCAAAAGAGTCAGGTTCAACTCTTAAGCTCATTTATTAATTTTATGAACCACCGTGTTTAGTATAAACTGAACACGATTGAGTTATAAAATTTTGAATAAAATCAATCAAACTCAAAATTTAAAGTCAACTTTAAATCACTAATTCAAGTCACTTTCTTAATTCCAGGAAATCGAACACTCAAATGGCTGGGAAACTCGTCTTCTCACTGAATAAAGATGTGCCTGTAGAAGAAATTCTTAATGGCAATTCAGTTCAGTATGAGATAGAATTTCAAAACCTCAAGATTTTAGTTAATGAAGAAAAAATCTTAAATCTGTCTGCTGACATTCAAAAGGATATCCTTTTTGTAAAGATTACTTTAGGGTTAGGAGCTGACTCCCCCATCTCTAAGATGGAGGTCGTTGTCGCCCCTGTATCCATTGTATCCTCTGTCTCGGGAGGATAAAAATCAGAAGTCAATAATGACAAAAGAGCTACCATCTCAATCTGAGATTGGGTCAAGTTCTAGCACTCCCTTTGTCGGCAAGAACCAAAGGAAGAACTACCTTCGAAGAGCCAAAAAAAGGAATCTAAAGGCTAGAAAGACCGTTGAGTCGGAAGCCTTAGAGAGGGCCGATTTTGAGGCCAATCGAGAGTTCGTTGCTCCTACTACGTACCATCTCCTTGCACAAAGGAGGGAGGTTGTAGAGACGAGAGTACAATCTTCAATACCTCTTCTTGACTACTACACAGAAAGACTCAAGCAAGAGAGAATTGAGCGATCACCAGCAATAGGCCATAGGCCCCCAATCGAGGGTTATGATCCGTCCACTCTACTAGAACATGTTAAGGCACGTTACTATACGTGTCCCACTACATCATCTGCAGAGGAGGAGGAGTAGAAACCATTCGGAGTGCCACTCTCTTAACTACTAGTTTAGTGGTAATTTGAAAGGGGAAATAATCTAAGATCGTATCAGATAGTGATACCATCAAAATTTAAATTTCAACGGGGTCCTATCGCGATTAATCTTTTGATTACAATGATGCCGCTTTTTAGGGAAGTTGCAGACCCTATAACAATCTCTCCCTTCAAAGAGTTTGTAGGAATTCAATTTCATACTACTAGGGTGTTACCACCTAGATTTGCAACCATTAAGGAAAGTTTCCAATTTCTCAAGTGTACTAGATTCAGATTTTCAAGATAGTTGATTCCTCTTTTTAATGAAAATTGACCTCTACCTTAAGTATTAAGCAGGAGAGAGTTGTAGTTGACTCCATCAAATGTTTGAATGTCTCTCCCTCCCACCACTTTCATGGGTTGATTTAACATTTGAATTAAAATCTACATCAAATTTAAGTTAATTTTAGAAATGAAAATTTTATCAATCTTCTAGCAATCTTCTATCTTAATAGAAGATTCACGCATGTCTAAAATCTATTCATTGATTTTCAAAAGTCAAGATGATACTTTTTTTCAAAAAGATTGGATTTGTTTTAAGGATTATTCATCCTTGTATAAGAGAATGACTTTTATTCTCTAATACTTGAGATATAATCTCAACATTTCAAAAGAGATCAATCAATTTAAGGTATTTGAAGAAAGTGGAGCCTCTTCTCGAATTCAATTGAAATCAAAAGATGCGCGAATGCACGAATACGCTAAAAAACAAAAGATGCACGAATGCGCCAAAAATCAAGAAATGCACGAAGTGTACCAAAAGTCAAAGTATACGCAAAATGCGTCACCAGAAAAGAGAAGAAGAGTAAGATGGCTTCCTTTCTTTAAATCCTTAAATCCCAAAATACCCAATCAACTTTAAATACTTGACTTTGAAAATCCTGAATTCATATTCTTTAACATGCATGAATTTTCTATCACATAGAAGAACATATGCAAGAGAATTGAAGAGATTGAATTTCTCTCTTCAACCTAAGCACTTTGAAATCAATTTTAATTCAAATTCGTACAAGGGAGACCCCAGTTCAATTTCTACGAAACTTGGTCTGGATCAACAAAACCTAAATCCTTAAACCTTTTTAAGGTTAGTTGGAGTCAACACTACTTCTCATTGCAATTCTAAATTTGTTCCCATATGTTGTTCCGACAGGGTCCAAATGGTTAGAGGAAATTTCCAATAAAATGAATGAATCTTCTACTCCTAAAAAGAAATTCAAATCTTGTCCTTGAGAAACATGCATAAGTCCTTATATAGAGGCATCTTTTCCTTGAAGGCCTTTTCAACAAAATTACACTCTATGCTGGGTCCAAGATCATACCCACTAGAGGAGTATTTTATAATGCTAGGAATTGACGTTCAAAATCAAACCACGACTGAGTAGAGTGCCCGACTCCAATTTGAGGAGCTCGAGGCCTTGTAGAGCTTTGTCTTTAAGGCTCAATAAAATTCAAAATCATACGAAGCAAGACTAGTTGAAGTTCGTGATAAGATAGAGCAACTTAGAACCTTCCAAGTAGGAGACATGGTCTAGGTTCTTTGGATGCATATCTTAGCCTACCGAAAGATCGGTGGTGGAGCTTGAACCAACTCAAGACTTTTCTCTTGTCGTAGAGACGATCTTTGAGAAAATTTCAAACATTAACTGATCGACCCTGGAGAATGCCACCTGATATTTTTAAATGTTGGGGAGGCTCTTCAGGAAGTACCATGCCATATGAGTGTCAAATTCAAAGTCAATAAAAAAAAGTCTTCGAATTTCCTGGATTTAAGAACTTTCTCAATTCAAAATCAAACATCTTAAACTTCCAAAATTCACTTTTAAAAATCAAATTCAAATTTCAAAATTCAAAAATAAAATCAAAACTCAGATTCGAAAAACCTTCAAATTCAAATTGTCAAATCAAGTTTCAAACTCAAACATTTTCAAAATCAAATTTCAAATTCAAGCACATTTAGAATCAAATTCAAAACCATTCAAATCTCAAATTCCAAATTTCAAATCCGATCCTCTGTGTAGAGCAAGTTTCCTCTACATACGATCATTCAAATCTGATCCTCTATATAGAGCAAGTTTCCTCTATATATGATCGTTCAAACCCGATCCTCTGTATAGAGCAAGTTTCCTCTACATACGATCATTCTAGACCTGATCCTCTATATGGAGCAAGTTTCCTCCATATATGATCAATCCCTGATTCGATCCTCTATATGGAGCAAGTTTCCTCCATATACGATCATTCCAGACACGATCCTCTGTGTGAAGCAAGTTTCCTTCACATACGATCAATCTAGATCTGATCTTTCGTGGGAAGCAATGCTTCCTTCCCACAAGATCTTCAATTTTCTCTTCTTTAAGGATAGATGTGAGTCATCGTGCTTTCTCTCCTTATGATTAGATCAACTAGTGATGGAGCACGCCCTCTACGACACCATCTTAGTTTCAAACTCCAGATTTGATCTTTTGTGGGAAGCAATGCTTCCTTCCCACAAGATCATCCAGTTTTTTTTTTCTTTAAGGACAGATGTGAGTCATCGTGCTTTCTCTCCTTAGGTTTAGATTTCTAGTGATGGATCACGCCCTCTGTGGCACCATCCTAGATTTAAAATTCAAAACCCAACCTTCTATGGGAAGCAATGCTTCCTTCCCACAGGGTCCTCTAATCTTCTTCTCCTTAAGGTTAGGTTTCCTCCTTCCCTTAGGATTAGATCTACTAGTGGTAGAGTACGCCCCTCGTGGCACTACCCTAGTATCAATTCAAATTCGATCCTTTATAGTTATGAGTTCTTCCTTCATATATGATCATTCGACCTGTCTTCTCCTTAATGTTAGGTTTCCCCCTTCCATTAGGATTAGACCTACTAGTGGTAGAGTACGCCCTCTTGGCACTACTCTAGTATCAAAACTTAAATTCGATCCTCCGTAGTTAGGATTTCTTCATTCCTATACGATCAATCCAGTCTTCTTCTCCTTTAGGTTAGGTTTCCTCCTTCCCTTAGGATTAGATCTACTAGTGGTAGAGTACGCCCTTAGTGACACTACCCTAGTATCAAATTTAAATTCAACACTTTAGGGTTAGGACTTTCCTTCCCTTAGAATCAAATCCAAACTCAATCTTCTAAAGTTAGGATTCCCTTCCTTTAAAATCAAAACTCAAATATGATCATCTACAGTTAGGAACTCTTCCTGCCTATACGATCACCTAGACTTCCTTTTCCTTTAGGGATAGAACCTTTTCTTCCCTTAGGATTCGACTCACTAGTGGTAGAGTACGCCCTCTGTGGCACTACCCTCGTATCAATTCAAATGTTGATTCCCCAGGGATAGATTTTATCTACCCTTAGGATCAAAATTCCAGACTTGACCTTTGAATTCGATCAACGCCAATATGTGCAATAGAACTTCATTCTATTACACATATTGGGGGTCCATTTGTTGTACCCTTAGGATCAACGCCAATAAAAACCACCCCATACCCAGAGTAGTGAAATGGAACTTATCAAATTGAGCCCATTGTCTTCTAAGTTCCCAAGAAACCACCTGAGGTATTATTTCTTTACCGAAAATCTTACACACCAGAGATTTTTCCAGGAGGTTAGCATTTTTTATCTCACCATCTTTGTTTAATATAACAGCCTTCCCATCTTCAGTTAATTTTGTTTCTTCTTCAATGAAATTTAATTTGATGTATAGTTTCCTATTCCATACATTGACATTCGTCGGCTTCACATTTGTCTTCTCAGTCAAAAGATCATCAATCTGATTTTCACTTGCCTCCTTCAACTGTTCAGATACCATTTCTGAGAGTGTCGCCTATTTGTAAGATTTCAGAATATCATCAATACTTCCACAATTCTCAATTCTTTCTCTGTTTCCCTTAACATTAGGAATTTCAACTCTCTGTATTACAATATTCCTTCCCGATGATGAAGCTTCCCTATCATTGTTCACCTCCTGTGATTCACATTTATTCAAAGCAACTGGAGATCTTTTCACAGAAGTTGTTTCAACCGATTTACCTTTACCAACAAATTGTTGGAAAACTTTAGAATTATTACCGACATTCTCATTAATCACCAACATACCTCTAGCATGTCTTCTTCGAGCCTCATCCTCATCCATGACTTTTCTTGAACAATTTTTCTCCTCGATCTCTTTTTCCTTCAGCAAAATCATCGATGGTTCCGAAACCACATCCCCCAGATCCATATTGTCCGTCGAAGATTGACGGACATCCTCTTCCATGGAATTCCGGTTAAAAGTTCATCAGAAAAAAGACCTGTGAAACCAGATTTTGAACTTTCTCTCTCTAGTTCTTGCAGCTTCTCTCTCTACCCGCTTGGTGACTATAACAAAGGTATATGTGTATGTTGACCTCATTTTTGTATGAGGTCACCTGGACCAGTCCTGACCCCAGATCAATTTAATCTCTAGACCAATCCAAACTCTAGGATCCTCCTAGAACCCCGACCTTAGGATTTATTCTAGATCCTAGGATCAATCTAGACCCCGGACCCTAGGATCTACCTTGACCCTAGGATTCTCCCAGATCAATCTAAACCCTAGGATTCTTCTAGACTCTAAGCCTTAGGATCCATCTAGATCCTAAACTTCTTCTAAACTTTAGATCTTAGGATCTACTCTAGATCCTAGAACTTCTAGACTCTAGGATTTTCCTAGACCCTAGAATCCCTTTAGGTTTTATCAATTCAAATTTCAAACCAATCCTGGCCTTAAGCTAACCCAGATCTCAATTCAAATCAAACCTCAATTAAAATCCAGACTCCAGTCCAGTTCAAGATCTTAATCTCCAATTCAAACCTTAATCTTATTTCTAATCAAACTTTAACCTTTTCCAATCAATTATGGTCCTCCAAATGATCATAAATGATTTATATAACTCAAACTTAATCAATCAAACTCAAAATCCAAATCAAATCCAAAAATCCAGACTAAAATCCTAAGTCTAAAGGTCAAGTCCTAAAAGACTTTTTTAGTGAATTTTCAAACACTTCAAAACCATATCAAATGACCTCTGATTTAAGGTCTGTCAGTTGCAAATTGATGGGACATGTCTCTAGAGGCTACCCTCCAAATTTGAGCTCATTTTGAGGTCTCTAACCCTAGAATCTAAATCAAAATCCAAAGGTTGTAAAACCTTTAAATATTTACAGCCTATGCCACTAGACCTCTCACCCAGTGGATTTTGACCTTGAAGCTTTCTTCAAACCCTCCAATCACTGCCAGACCTTTAATCCTGATATGTTGATCATTAAACTGCATTTTGTTGGACTCATTTCAGCCTCCAGTGGACATGAGATCAAAATGACCAAAATACCCCTTTGGGGTATGAATAGTCATTTTGGGTCAAATGAGCTCCAAACTGAATGTAACCACCTCCAGCAAATTTCAAATATCAAACCAAACTTATCGGACCCAAACCCAGACCCTGGGTCAACCTAGTTGACAAAGTCAACCTAGGTTGACCAAATAGGCCTTTAAGGGTCAAAACGGGCATTTTGACCAAATTGACCTCCCCAGACCTTGGGACCACCTCCGATGGTCTTCAAATATTATTTCAAATGTATTGAACCCATTTCCAGACCCTGGACCCACCTGGTTGACCAAGTCAACCAGGATTGACCTAATGAGCCCTTAAGAGTTCAAACGGGTCATTTCAACCCATTTAACCGGATCTATGCCTTTAAACTTTTAAACTCATTCAATTCAATATCTTGAATATTTTTAAACTCATTTTGAGTCAAACCCAAGTCATTTTGGCCAAGTCAACCAATTTTGGCTTAGTGGCCCATTAAAGGCCCAATAGACCTTTATGACCCAAAGTGACTCATTTGAACCCCTCTAACCCAAGCCCATCCAGCATTTCAAGGGGACTCTAGAACCTTCCTAGACCCTATCCCAGCCCTTAGATCAACATCCAATGGCTTAGATCACTCCATGTGTCAAAATGAGGACAAAGAGGCCTTTCAACATCATGTGTCCTCTTGTCCTTTGATCCTCTGCTCTCAACCACTCATGGGACACATGGCAACATCCCAGCAACCCTTGCATTCAATCCCAACCATCCAAATCCACTAAGATGGCTTCAATAGGAAAATATCTTAAGACATGCATTTTGAACCCCTAAGCCTCTCTAAATCAATCCATCTGATCCAGAGAGAATCCAGCCATAAAAAACCCTCAAAAACCTCCTCTAGTTCTTCCTCTAGTACTTCCAAGCCTTCCCCCACCGAATCCAAGCCTCCAAAACCTCATTGGTGAAGAGAGAGGAGCCTAGAGAGAGAAAGAGGAGTTTCAAATATAACTTTCAATCCAACGAGATTCGACGCTTAGTGTCTTCATGTGAGTTCTAGAGAATCACTGCAGCTTTTCAACAAGCCCAAGAGCACAAAAATCCGACGGTTGGATTGTAAGTTATTCGCATTTTTAATTTAAATTTTAATTTAAAACTTTACCAAATCTACAATGGATGGAGCCTCTAAACTTCAGGTATTGTTAGATCATGTTTCCCTCTAGCTACAGTTCAAATTTCATGCAATTTCGTTAAGTATTTTGAAAGTTATGGGCATTTGAAGTTTTCTAGCTCTAGTTCAACCAGAGCCGTCCGATCGCGCCTTCAGCGTGATCGGACGGCCTAGATCTGGCCATACCGCGTGAACAGGGGTGCTGATGTGATTAAGTGGCGGGCCAGCCCACCACGTGGCGCGTTCTCATTGGGCGCCGCCAATTCGCGGTCAATTTGACCAAGGAAAATTAAAAAAAATCAAAAAAATTTCTAGATTTTCCAAAATTCATAGAAAATTGAATATTTCACCCAATTTGACGTTCTTGGGCTCGTTGGAAAGGTAATTTCATGTAGTATTTATTAAAATTAAAATCAAGTTACTTGGATCTCTGTATTGTGAGATATTTTTATTTATTTGAATTATGTTTTTTGTAATTTTCTCACAATCATGTGATCAACTGGAGCCCAAATTTTGGTGGAATATTATTGGGTATCTTAGGCATGTTTACTAATTTTTCTAAGGTTAGATACTCAATGGTTTTCTGTGATTTGAATTTTTAAGATAAAGGGTGCATTTTGGACTCTAAATTTTGAAAATTCATAACTCCTTAAATTCTCAATTTTTCCCTGTGAAATTTCTGTGGTATGGATGCATGTATGCCAAGATTAGACACACCAAATTTCAAGCCAATTTGAACTGTAGAGACACCTAGGAAAAATAGTTAAGGACAAGGTCTAGAAAACTTAAAAAAATCTTAGGAAATTCTATACACACCCAATAGGGGTGAAACTTGAGAGCATTAAACTTAGTGACACTTTAAACCTTAGGTTCAAATTTCACCCAATTTGAGTTCATTAGGTCAGATAATTAGATAAGTCAAACTTAACCATTTAATTGAGCTTTCAAATTTCCAGAAATTCCAATAAATCAAGTTTAAATCCAAAAAAAACCAACAACCCCTCAAACTGACCAGACTCATGTCCTTAATCAATGAAAATAAAAACCCCTTGATCAGACATCAAATCAAACCTTAATTTAATTTTAATTGAAAACCAGTATTTAGTAAAAATAAATAATTAATAATAATTAAAAATTCCAAAAAATTCCCAAACACTTGATAATCTTTTCTTGGGTCATTCCTGATCTTTGGAGTTGATTTCAAGTAGTTTGGAGTTCATTTGGACCAAAATCAAGAAAACCCTTCTAATTAAACAATTTTAATAATTCTAAAAAATACAAACTTCAAAAAATCATAACTAACTCTAGAAAACTCCAAATTAACCAAACTCAATTGCATTCAACTCAAAATCAAGTCTAGCATTTATCAAAAATTTCAAACCTTCAAAAATCAGACAAAGTCAAAAAGTCAACGTTTTGGTCAAACCTAAGCCAAATCAGTTCAAAACTTCAAACCTTCATAACTAATTGTAGAAAGATCCGATTTCAACGTACTTATCTTATAACGGATCGTATTAAGGTCTAGTATTTTAATAAAATACAAACCTTATAGAATTTGAGCTTAATGTAAAAGTCAATTTTTGACCCCTTGATTAAGTGATTAGAATAATAATCCAGAAAATTCCTAAAAACTCAAAATCACTCTAAAAATCTAGAAATCATTAATCAACCTTAAAATTAATTTCAAATCATTAATACTTAAACTCAAATTTAAATCTTCCCTTAAGTCTTTCAACCAACCAGAACTTCAAACAACTTTAACAATTTGCCCTCCATAAGACATATCCAAACCACACGGCCTACATCACACTCTTTAGATGATTTGTTAGGACAACCAACTCTAGTTTTAGGCTAGGCCGGTGTTTATTTTTTTGCTGTGTGCCGGGTTTTCGAGCTTTCACTGCATGATGGTTGTTAACTTAGAATTGATTGATTGTCTGTTTATTTATTTACCGCACTCTGTTGAGCATTTAAAATTCAAATATATCAACTGCTTGAGATCAATTATAACTGCTTGGGATTAGTTATATAACTGCTGGTTATTAGGATAACCCTGCAGGATCGAGTCTAGATTTTTCAATTTTGCTTAATGTAATTTAATATAATTTGAGTTGTATTTAAAGTGATTTGAGTTGGGATGTTTAGATCCAACTTGAATTCCAAAGAGGAGAAGACATCCCTAAAGGGGAGAGTTTTCGTCCATTTGGAAGATCAAGTTTGGATGCTCTTTAAATATCCAAAGAGGAAAGATAACACCCCGTTCAAGGGGGAGTTTCCAGAATCGATGAATCAAGATGTTCGTGAGAAGACGAAGAAATGGACGACGAGAAGAATCCCAAATCTCAAAGTCACTTGAGTCCTAGGTTTAGAATCCGGGTTGTTGTCAGTGGTGCCCGGCCACTTTACTTTCAGCAGACCCTGGTTTGTAATAAGCAAGACAACTTTGCCTATGGACTTTCAATTTGAATATTAATTTAATTGATTTGATTAATGTTTGATGTTGATTGCGATATAGGATTGCCTGTTTTTTATAGTTTTTTTGGCGATTCTTGCATGTCGATTTTGATTTAGCCTGGAACCCGATCGTAGGCTCTTAAGGACTCATTAAAACTTTTCTACTTAAATCAAATAAAAAATTTTAAGCCAGCATAAAAATTCTAACGTTTTAAGAAGTAAGCCCAGGACCGCCGGGAGTTCTCATTTCAAAATCCTTCATTCAAATTCAAGCATTCAATCGAGTCAATCAGCATGCATTGCATTAGTAACAAATTAAATGAGTCTAAATCTTTAATCGCATTGTTAGCTTAAGCATCAAACACCCAACATAAGTCTAAGGGGCCAATTAGGATCTGCTCTAGATGTCAGCTCCAACTTCTCAAACTTTTCTTAAATAACATCCCTATCACTATTTCATAAAAGACCGGATTCATTTATTTTAAATCGATTAGGTGGTTAGCTGGCTCCCCAATCCAGGCCGGGGTAAGTCCAGATTTGCACTGCATTAGCTAGGTTCGGGTCATTTTTTAGTACCCAATTTAGACTTAGGTTCTGAGGCTAGCTCGGGCTATAAGACCTCAACCTCTGGGAATTGAATCCCAAATTTTTAATAAAATTGATCATTCAAACTTAAATCTCTTTCAATCAAATTCAAGCCCAACACTTAGGATAGACTGAGGTGTTTCTGAAGTAATTCAGAATCCCAAAATACCTCCTACCCTTCTTCCTTTGATTCCAAAAATAAGTCTTCAATTTTGATCCAATCCCACTTGAACTTCCAACCCTTAATCTCCTTTGACATCCAGCCTTGAAAATCTTAATTAAAATTTACACCGCTATTTTAATCGAGAGTATTTGTAGGAAAATTCTAATTTTTCTACGATGTAATTAACTACGAGGGCTTGCGCTCGTAGGAGATTTAGAATCCCAGACCTGATTTTTAAAATCAATTTTTTAAAACCTTTAATTAATTATCTTTGGGAAAAATAAATACAGCGATTATTATCGTTATATCCAAATGATTGATAATAAGTGATATCCTCTTTCTTTGGAGAGATATATCATTCTATTATCCTGATTTTGATTATAAAATTAATGATCATTTTATTCAAATTAGAATAGTCACACAATTGATTAAATTCTATTTTGATCCTCCGGGGTCAAATGTAATTCTCCCTTTGAGTTTGACTACGATAATCCGGATAAAATTAGAATTCTGAAATTTGAACCCATTAGGGAACGATATGATCGTCTTTCGAGGCGATATATTGTTCATAATGACATGTTCAATTTCAAAATTAAAAATTTAATATTCCCAAAGAAAATTAATACTTTTTTAAAACAACTTATATTTTTTTTAATCAAACAGTGTAGTATTTGGGGATATCATGCTACCTAATATTATGGAGAATGGGTTGTTATTAATTTTAACAAATACGGTCTACCCATTGGACAAAATAAATCATCATTTGTTGAGTTCTTAAGAACTATTGCTCGAAATGAAAAATATGCACCTATTGATATCAGAAATTGGGATAAAATGACAGTCTTTTTAAAAAAATATGTTAGAAGTTGTTTAGGTATTTACCTTTATAATTTGCTTACTTTTTTGTCTGATTTTAGTTACATACATAAAATAATAAAAAAATTATAGAATAATAAATATTTTATTTTTTCAAGAGAATTTTGAGATTCCCCGTGATA
The DNA here is from genome assembly GCA_019514585.1 of Dendrobium officinale. Classification (NCBI taxonomy): domain Eukaryota; kingdom Viridiplantae; phylum Streptophyta; class Magnoliopsida; order Asparagales; family Orchidaceae; genus Dendrobium; species Dendrobium officinale. The sequence goes on from CM033694.1 coordinate 21,118,458, forward strand.
GTGATGTATGGGTTCTTTAATCAATTGGGAATAAATGAAAAAATTAGAAAGCAAACATTAAATCTCAATATTAAGATCCAAATATATCAACAAAATTACAAATATGTAATGTGCCAAAAAGGATACTTAAAGATCAAAGGAAAAACCTTCTTTCAGGTATATTATTATAGCTTTTAAATTTGAAAGTGTTATTCATGTTAAATTTTTTAGTAATTCATGTTTTTTTTAGTAAATAAGTGAATGAAATAAAAAAGTAGGACAAAAAAGAGTTTGATGCATATAACTGGAAAAAAGAGTTTTGATCAAGTGCGTGAAGCTCAGGCAAATTTTATAATTATATACATGTTTGTGTTAGTGTGTATGTTATAGTTAAAATTTGAATTCAATTGTTTTTTAATTAACTTTTATATTATATATTTAATTTTTTAGGAGAAAAGCATAGGTCATTCACCAACTAGAGTTGAAATATTTGAAAAGTATTACACAAAAGAAGGAATTGCTTATAGTCTTAAGGCTTTTGAAACTTTGGTAAATACTGATAATAACTATTTCATAAATTAATTATAAACTATACAAAAGTTTATGTGAAAGAGTTGATAGTCATTATATTTAGTAAAAAATGAAGGAAATAAGATGTCAAGCATCTTAAGTAGAATATGTTGGAAGAGATGATATTTTCTCTAAGGTTCTTGGGAATGACAAGGGAAGCAGAGTTCACATGTATGAATTTAGGGTAACTCCTTATGTTGCATAAGAGAAATCCCAAATCAAAGTAGCGCTTACTAATTAATAGAAGGTTACAAGGAAGCTTTCAAAAAAATGGAAAAATAAGTTCAAGAACAGGGTGAGGTAATTACAAAAATGAAGTTTGATATGCAAAGTACACAACAAGCCACTCATACCATGCCATTAAGAATTGCTCAATGTTCTCAAAATTATGATGCACACTCTTTCAATTACAGTGCTCTTATTCAAGTAAGCAAACTATTTACTTATGAAGTTATAGAGCCATATTTTAATCTTTCATATGTTGTTATAAATTTTTGTTAGATCTTATAAACTTCATATATATATATATATATATATATATATATATATATATATATATATATATATATATATATATATATATATATATATATATATATATATATATATATATATATATATATATATATATATATATATATATATAGGTTGGAAATAAAGTTGCATTCAAAAGTATTCTTGATCCTACTAAACTATGGCAATTGGATATATTAAAATTATGGATCCTACGCATAGGGTTGGTAATTATCCATTAAGTCCAAATTGGCGTTCAGTTCATATAGACAATTCTAAGAATTGGAAAGAACACTTGATTAGATTGTACAGTACTTTAACAACAATTAGTCAGGCAATTGGAACTTATGCTTCATGGGCTCAATCTTTAGTAAATATTTTTTTTAATTTTAAATACTATGTTATGTAGATTAATTTTTTTTAGTAAATAATCAAAATACTTATATTTATGTAATTAATTTAATTCAGGTTGTTCATGAACAAGATTAATATATAGCAAGAATTATAAATTTTTGAAAACTTTACTCGGATTTGAATAGTCTTACATTTTCTATAATAATCTTTTTTAATTATTGATATAATTTGGTTATACGGTTACTTTTTCTTCATAGTCTTTCATCTTTTGTTTTTTATTATATAGTATTATAATATGAAACAAAAACCTTTATTAGAAGATATATATTGGCAAAATTTTAATTCAGTTGTTAGTAATGGTTATTTTTAAGTTATTTTCATTCTACTGCATGAAGACTAGGCTTTATGTAAAACTTCTTTGATGTTTTTTTCATTTTCTTGTTGGTTATTTCCTCCTAATTTTTTTGATATCGTTGTGCATTTGACAATTGACTTGGTCACCGAGGCAAAGATTGGAGGTCCTGTATATTATCATGGAGCAATATACTTCGTCTTGGGCTACAATTTCTTTAATAGTTATGTTTGTTTTTCTTAATTGTTATTTTTTATTTTCTTTGCTTTGTACTGCTTGAAGATAGGGCTTTCTTGTAATCTACTTTGCTCAATAAGTGAGTGTTGTTACCATTTTGATAATGTTGGTGGAATGGAACGAATTGTTACTTTAGTGGGTGATGAGATGCAATGCTCTACAGCTTTTACACAACTTTTACTTGGTGTTTTTGAGAATGATAATTGTCATGTTGATGAGTATGAAGCATTGTTGCGTTAGTGGCCTAAAAATGCAGAAACTTTGTGTAGTTTCCAGTGTAGGTTTATTTATAACAGCTTGAGAGGAAATATATATTGTAACTTGGGCTTATTATGACGATTAAGCCTCTTCCTTGCCCTAATAGTTTTTTTTTTCTGTGGCGCTTGATATGGTGGGAATTATGTAATGCAATGGCCTTGAACAATCTAACTTTTACAAGAGTAAGCTAACTTGGGCTTGTTTGTTACAAATTCAATTAGATGATAACTCGGCATGAAAGGTTCCTGCATGTAAAGAAACTTGAAATTTTTTTCATTTAATTCATGTTTAGGTGCTTAATTAATTTCTCCATTCATGCCTTTTATCAATGAAATTTTATTATAAAAAAATTAGTTACTCTAAAGGGATCTGAAATCATGTGAAGAATTCAATTTAATATTCAGTGTAAGTATTGCATCATTGAGCTTTTCTAATAAGTAAATCTTAGTTTCTCTTGCAACTTGTACTTTTATTGTAAAATTTTATTCAAATAGATTTTGAACTAGAAGTCTGGAACAATTTCGAAATATAAGATCAAGACTTTCATCCTCAACATTCTTATCATCATGAGTTTATAAGAATTTGTTCATTGTTGTTAGAAATAGTTCATCGTGAGATTATAAAAACATTTGATGGATCTCTATAAGGGAACAAAGCTAATAAAAATGTTTTTGTTAGAAATAGTTTTTCTCATATCATTATTTCATTTGAAGAAAGCTTTGTTATGTAATGCCACTTATTCTTGTATATTTTTGTTATTCTTGTATATTTTTGTTGGCATTACTGTAAATGTATTTTAATGTCTATCTTTTCTGATCTCTTATTGGAAATAGTTTAATACATGTTCAATTCTTAGTAAAACTCCTCCATAATTATTCATCTTCTTGGAAATAGTTCAATACATGATATTTTATTCATATTTTAATGTTTATCTTTTATGATCTCTTATTCGTCCACTTATTCTTGTATATTTTTTTAAAGGATAACATTTTTTAACAGTTTTGTTAAGCCATTATATTTTTACTGCAAATGACAAACTTTGGTAAAATTCATTTCTAGGTTGATTATTGTATTTTTTGATTGTATGTTTTATTTATAGGTTATATTTATAACTGTAGATTTAAAATAAGGGTTATTTAGGAAGTTTGTGCCAGCACACATCTGTTTTGGACGTGTTATTCTATGCACTCTTCGATTCATACAGTTTCATTAATGTAAGGATTTATGTTGTAACGTAGATGACATGATAATTCATCCAAATGCTTAATAAATATACAATTTTGCATCGTGTGAAATACTTTGACGAAAAGATTGAATTTACTTGGCTATTTATGCATTTGAAATTCCTGCATCTAAAACCCATGGATTTGAGGTTGCTGGAGAGTTTAAACCAGTTGAAAACCCAACAGAGCCTCTCAACCATGATCAGCTTGTGCGATGTGCTATGCTCGAGCCATCCATACTAAATGTAAGGGACAGTCTTGAAGTTCCAAAATGTATTTTTTATTTATGTTATTACCTCAATAATTTCTGCTAAATTTATAAGCTTCCATACTAACTTTTCTTTATCATATGACTCTAGCTATTAGATAAAAGAAAAATTATAGTAATATTATATCCTGGTTAGATCATTTGTCTTAGAACCTTGCAACAGAAATGTATCAGGTGCTCTTGACTAAGGTTTTTCCACAGTTAATATTATATCCAAGTTTGATCGGGTGGGAATTATGATGATTAAGCCTCTTCCTTGCTCTATAAGTTTTTTTTTTCTGAGTCATTGATATGGTGGGAATTATGTAATGCAATGGCCTTGAACAGTCTAATTTTTAGAAGAATCAGCTAACTTGGGCTTGTTTGTTACAGCTTCAATTAGATGAAGACTCGGCATGAAAGGTTTGAATAGTGCAAATAAATATTTTTTTCGAATTTTCAATGAAAGTGCAGCTATTCTATTTGGCAACTAACCCACTAGCATTTAGCAGTAGTGTTACATAGATGATCTTCCATGAATTGTACTATTTGCAAGCTTATACAATATAACAGTTATCATCCCTATGTTATTTTTTCATCATGTCATTGTTGTTTTTTAAATTTAAAATATACCTTTTTTAAAATATTTTTAAAATTTTTTTTGCTTTCAAAATAATTTAATTGACCATAAAATGCATAATAGTTTTGCATCTTTAAAATTATCTTTCTTGAACGATAAGATATGTCATGTCATGCATATAAACTACTGCTGAAGCTTTTAATTATTGATTGCAGTATATAGATGAGTGGAATAATATATTCATGTCTCTAATTCAAGCAACCTCAAAAGCTCAAAAGCGAGGCATAGTTGATAATCATGAGACGTACTTTCCTCCAGCGGATGACAATGAAGTGTAGGAATAGAAATTCCAAGACTTGGTTGCTATAGTGTAAAGTAATCACCCTCATGATAGATAAGGGACATTTTTAAAAAAAAAAATTCATGTATTGTTTTGTGAAGACATTTATTTTAATAGATTGCATTATGTATGTATATGAAGAATGAAGTAGAATTTTTGTTATATTTAAGGTGGAAAATTATTTATACTATTCCTCTTACTAGAATACCATAGTTTGAATCCTAAACTATTAATTTCCTTGGCCTTCTCTCCGACCCATTTAGTTTCTTGAATGCATAGAATATTTATTTTCCTATGAATCATAATATCCATTAATTTCATTAATTTGCTTCTAAGGGTACATATATTCCAAGTTCATATTCTAATTTAAGTTTCTTAGACTAGCTTCTTTGCTCACATCTATCCATGATATGGGAACAAGTGTCGATTTAACACTACAACCATGTGCCCATGCAACAATGTGTCGCTTACAGGGAACGCCCTATTATTAACACAATGTATTAAAGAATTCATGTCATGATTATTCGATAAATTTTAAAATTGTTGTCAACTGCTTGACCCATCTGTCCATCTTTTTCTCATCCAGGGCATGGTTGGGTTCCTAACAGCAACAATTTTCAAAGTTATAAACTAATAATTGTTGTCCATTCAGCCTTAATGATTCTATATTTAAATTTGGAAGTTCTAAATTCAAGTATGCTGGAGACTCATATCTAATCGAATCAACTATAAATAAAGTATAAAAAATCGTACAAACAGCATAGAGAGTTAATAATCAGACTGGAAAAAATAATTTTTGTGCAAACAAAGGGCTTCCTTGCTAACATCTATTGCTACCGAAAATTTGGAAAAGTGCTACTAATTCCCTCTGAGAGAGTATTTGGGGCCCGTTCACTGCTATTTTAAGTACCATAGAGCAAAAACAATAAAATATAAAATATAGGGAAAATAAAAATATTTATAAATATTAAAAAATATATAAAAAAATTATACGCACACCACTGAAATTTTAGTATTTATATATATTACTTTAATCACATAAAAATATCGCTGAATTTAACTCATTTAAATTGGAATATATCTATTCATAGATATATTTTAGTATGATTTACACATTATAGACTTATATAAGAAAATATAAATATTTTGGGGTTGATATATAAATATCTAAGAATTTAGTGTTATGTCTATAAATCTGCCAATATAAACTACATTTAAAAAATTTTAATCACCAAGCTATTTTTCCCCTTGTCATTATTTCTGTAACGGTCCGTGTACAAAAACAAAAGAACAAACAGTTCTATTTTATGGAAGTAACAAATTAAGAAATGGCACAAGAACGGGCTTTCCCATCATCTCTCTTAAAAATTATTGTTTCATTTAGGATAATTTTTTTACTATTTATTAAAATAAAATTTTAATATAAAAATTTTTGAATTAAAAATTTTGTACTTAAAAATAATTTTAGAAAACATTAAAAAAAATGTCTCAGATGAAATGTATATAATTGTTGAATTTAATCAAAATTTAGCAAATATTCTGGTTAAATAATATGAAATATTATTTTTAAATCACCTAACTTTTATTACTTAGATCTTATTACTCTTCATTATGAACAAAATCTAGAGTTTTGAGAAGTCCTAGGAGAAATTTGATTTACATGATCTAATAGATGTGTGGAAGACCAAAATGTGATGAGAGAATCAATGCAGCTCATCTTGATTAGTTGGTTACGAGCGGATATCCACTCAGAAGTCTTAGGTTCCAACATTACATATGCGGTGTGTCTAAGTCTGTGATTTACAAGATTTAGCAGTCGTGCAGGAGCCAAGAAAAGGGCAGAAGATGAAGGGATGAAATGAACGGAAGACATCTATAATGCTAAGAGAAGAGATGAGATACAGATGTTAGGGTTCAATGTCGATATCTCTTGCCTCTTAGGATTCGTTTGAGACCGCTTTCTTACTATTTCTTAAAGCATTTTTCTACTATAAAAATATTAATTTTTAAACTAAAAAGCTCTTTTAAGAAGAAATAAAAAAGACGTCCCAAACGAAGCCTTAATGTCCAACATAGATAGAGGGTTCCGGAAAAAAAAGTCTATAGAAAGTATTTGCTAATTAAAACTTTTTGTAATTATCACAATTGGATCCAGAGTAAGATGCAAAAACTTAAAACAAAGAATTTGTAGTCTTAATAAGCTACGATATTTCCTTATTTTGATCATTTCCCATTTAATTAGATCTGAATTTATAAAGTTATTACAAAACAGCTTCTTAGACTTCAGTGGTATTAAACCATCGAGAAGAGAGGTCGGCAAAGAAGCCAAGAGATTGTCAGAGGATGGAATTCCAATACGATCAGTCATGGAGGCTATTTTAATATCATTATTAATTTTGACAAACTTAATTAGAACAGTAATTTTTTAAATAATTTAATTTAAAGACAAACTAAAATTGTACATTAGCTTAATTACTGATAACGAATTATTTAATTAGCTTAGTTGTCCTTGTTAATCTATTAATTATTAATTTCTAGCTAATTAGGCTAATTTGTAATCATAACCATTAGTTTAAGACTTAATTGCCTACTAAATAAATTCCTCATAAATTTACTTGAATGGATTAATGTATTGTTGTGGTTAGTATTTATTCCTAGTTCAAAATTATAATAAATATTTTCCCCCAAAAAAAAAATATAATAAATAAATAATTAAATTTTTTCGGAAAGACTTGGTTGTGAAAAAACTGAAAAAATTAAAATTAAAATTAAAAGTAAGGTCTATTTTGGGCAACTACAGTCCTTTTTTTAAATTTATTTGTAAAAATGTTATAATGAAAATAGCTTTTTCTAAAACTGCTATAAAAAATAGCTTGTTAGCATAAAAATTTCGTAAAAGTAATGACAAAGTAATTGCCAAATAGAACTGTGGTATAGTCTGAAAAGCAAAACAATAAAAAAGTTGTCTCAAAGAAAATCTAAATAATATTTATCAAATAACAAGCACTAGCAATTCTTATTGTAAAACACAATAGGTAAAGATAATTTTTATCAAAAGTAATGTAGAATGTGATAAAGAACTTAACCTAATGATATTGCAAAACAACATATATAATTTATGGCATGATTGAGAATTCTTTTTAAATATATTTATTTGTTTTTTAATGTATATTTAATTTTATCAAATTATTCTAGATACATCATCAAAAAAATTATATTGATCATGCACAAATCTCGATTCAAAATCAAGTTGGAAACTTCCAAATTTAAAATAGGGACCATTTGAACTCTGATTTCAACACTTATAGTCAAACTGAACGCCTCAAAAATACGAACCAAACAACATTAAATTAATTAAAGTCAATCTGAGTCCAAATGGGTCCAAATCAAGGACCCAAAGCGCTATTGGATGGTTCAAACCAAAATTTGGATTACCAAATGATTTCCAAATGTGACATGATTATAATCGAATCGACCGGCTCGACGAGACAAATCCAATGACCCCATGTTTGCAAAATTCTGATATCATAAAGACATTCAAATGCCTCGTAAAAAGTCAACGATCAATGAATTCAACATCGACCATCCATCCAAACCCCTCCCAACTTACCCTTGATCTTCAACCTATTTACAAGCGATGCCACTCTAGAAAATCAATAAATAAGACCCCTACTTCTCATGAAAATGGCACCCCAAGGAAGGAATCAAGAGAGATATATGAGATCACTCTTGCCTCCTTCATCTTACTCGACCACCTCCCGAAGTTCCATTGGACCACTACTTGATGCCCGGAGTTTCATTAGACCACCCGTGACACCCAAAGTTTCACTAAATCACCACCTGATGCCTAGAGCTCTGCCAGACTACCACCTGACTTTCGGAGTTCTATCAGACCACCACCTAACACCCAAAGTTTCTCTGGACCACCACCTGACTCCTAGAGTTCCGCCGGACCACCACCTAACACTCGGAGTTCCATTGGACTACCACCTGACACCCAGAGTTCTGTCGAATAACTATCTGACACCCGAAGTTCCATCATACCACCACCCAATGCTAAATTTTTGCAAAACCACAACCAAACTACCAGCTAACGCCTGAATTTCTAAGTGATGTTAGACTTTCACCAGAGTACAAAGTGATGCCGGACATCCATCCCCGTTTGACGTTAGATTTCATCCATATGACTAAAATTTGTAAATTGATTGCCATTAGGGCTGAGTTAGCCCACTATAATATATTCAAACATTAGTGGAATCATTTCAGACTAGATCGAACCCCATTATTTTTCCCCTTTTTAGGGTTTTCTGCGTAAAAAATCGTATGTATTTTATGTGTGAGCTGAATATCCGTGTAAGCTAAGACATAAGATTTTAACTCTATCATCGTGTATATTCTCAGTTGCAATAATTTGGCACAGTCTATGGGAACATTATTCCCAACTAGGGGATAATTTTTGCTCTAACCTCAAAAGGTTTTTCATGTCAACATCTTGGTATCATCTATTGCTGCATCAACTTTATGGTAATTTAAAGTGGATTGAGGGATAAATTTGACTATAGTCGTGGTCAAGAAGATTACTCCAATACTTTTAGCATCCAAAATGATAAGAAAATCCCAGCGAATGCAAGGATGCTTCCATACTTCCAATAAATCATAATTTTTTAACTAGACTTTTACACCTTGGGCAAGAATTTAATCTAGACCTCAAAAAGATAGTAACGATCTTTCAATAGTCCATTCTTCACCTTTGATATGGGATACATGCGGTAATCACCCCCTCCCAATCAAGGAAAAATTAATCCCAGGGCGGTCACATCTCTTCACTGATAAAATATGGACATTGGAAGTTACAACTACAATGCCATAGTGCAATGACATTTGGATGCTACAGCGCCCAAATGCATAAATGGCACGAACGAGTGAGAAATTATTGCGCATCAGCATTTAAAAACAGAGAATCCGACGCTATCAAGCTAACTTTCTGACACAACTGTGCCAATAATGCTGAGGTGATATTTATGTTGCTGCCGCAACACTTACAAATAGAGAACTCAATGCCGCAATGTCAAATTTTGTCCCCTCGGTGATATTAAAGGTAGCACTACAGTGTTGTTTCATTAGACATTGCGACGCTGTAGGTTACATTTAATTTATACCATATTTGAGTTTTTTTCTATACAAAAATAACTAAAACAATAAATTCTCACTAATAATAAAATATAGGTGTCAAATATTTAAAAATATTCATCATAGTAAAACTGTGTAATTATCAAAGAAATCATATAAATCAATAGAACCAAAGCCTTGATGGAGACCATCAAAGTCATAATCACTTGATTAATATATCCCATTAATTGAAATAATACATCAATAACTGGTAATAGTATTAATAAACCAATATCAAAATTAGTGATTCAATAACAATATCATCGATGATAATAATAGTAGAGCTGTATAGTACAATAACAGTAAATCCATGCAGTGATAATAAATTGGTGTAATAAAAGTAAATCCATGCAGTGATAATAAAATGCATTTCAAAAATCACACTAAACATGTAAAGAGTCCAAGTAAAGCTGTGTTTTTCCAAAACTAAGTTAGTTGTTTGTAACCATTTACTCAATAATCAGAGTCTTCACTCCTTACCTATCAGCATAGTAATAACTCTTTATAAATCCTAATCATCTGAATTTATAAAGTATAACACTAAATTAAAATATTTAAAGAAAAATCGATCGGGCCACCATTCTGTAGATGTAGTTAGTCTCGAAATCAACTTTTAATTATCTTCACACATATTATCCTCATAGTATTTTATTAAAGTAATAGCAATCAGCTATTACTCAACAACATACTAGTACTCATTCCCAAAGCCAATTTGAGCAATATGCGTACAATAAACTATCAATTTTTATTTAGAAAAATTTATAAAAAATATAATATCTTTCATTTTACCCAGTGCAATTTAGAAATGTTACAGTCAAAATATCCAAAATATTAAATATGAAAATATATGAAATGTTATGTGATAAAATTTTAATAAAACTGATAAAAAATGTAGTGTGTGTGTATATATATATATATATATATATATATATATATATATATATATATATATATATATATATATATATATATATATATATATATATATATATATATATATATATATATATATATATATATATATATATATATATATATATATATATATTACAAAGAACCTCAGTACCACCACACATCACGACAACACTGCAGGTTGAATCAAGAATTATTATAGAATAGATGCTTCAAACACCGTAGCATGCATTCAAGGCACCATTGCGCTCCGAAACATAGTGCATCGGTGCTCAAAGTCATGGCATCGTTAGTTGTAATTTAAATAAGAATTCAGATTTTTAGCTCTTTTAATATTTTTTTTGGATATTATAATCTTCCCATCTTAAAAAAATATCGTCCCTTACATTTTCCTCTAAGTACTCAGAAACAAATCAGAATAGAATAAATTCATACGATCAAAACTCAATTAGAATAAAAATCAAAGAAAAAGCTTGTCCAAGGAATATATAATCATGAAGTTCATTCAATCACAATTCATTCACTTATGCAATGAAATGCTATATTATTCAATCATTCAAATTAATTTCTCACTAGTAAAACTTTTAAGATATTATTGAATTTTTAGGGACTACAAGTTATGCACTGATGCCTTAATTGAAGTAGGTTTTTTTAGTGCTATACGTGCATTAAAATTCTCCTGACTAGAATTGATAACTTTATCATTAACTTTTTTGGTGACTTTCACTATATGCTCTTGATCCTTTAGTTCTCTAGCCTTCAATGTGTCTAGATTATCATGCATCAAAATTACCTCTTCCTCCAAATATCCTATGAGGATAATCTACTACAAATTATCCTTGCTGCCCACAGCAAAATATCACATCATCAATAGGTAACAATGACCTGAATGTCTTCTTCCATAATTACTACATTCATTGTAGCTAATAGTCTACATAGTCCTCCTGTTACAATCATACCTAGAGCCCACATTATATTTAGATGCTAGTACTACCAAATCAACCACTCTCTATTTGGCTTACTCCACTAACTAAAAAAATTATTGGATCTGTAATGGCACTAACAGATGTCTCAACTCCCTATTCAATCATTATAAAATATGTAGTACTTTTCATAATCAATAGCGATCAAATGGGGGACATCTCTTACAAGCATAGTAAACTCAACTTCAAACTTTATTATAGTCTTCAATCACTATTCTATCCTAATGAAATCTTCTTACATTTATTATCATGTTGGTGGAGGTACTAACCACATTGAACACCGTATTGAATTTATTCCAGGTGATGTTAGTATTTGACTTCCCTTGGAATTTCTCCTTATCTTTCCTGATCTTCCATGTTTCAACCACTCCTTTAAATAAAAACATAATTAATGGTACTTTTTTATTCTCTAGACATTATATGTCAAAGATCTTCTCTATAATTAGTAGTCAATCTTCTATAGCTTGTGGTTCAACAACTCCATTAAATAATGGGGGTTTCAACTTATGAAATGTCTACAAATATCTATCCCATCCCCCTCTTCTTCCTTGCTCCCAGATGACTTGCTCTATGTATCTTTGATTACCTATGTTAAAATATTGATTAGATGTATAATAATGTTTGGCAGTACTGGAGCTACATTATGTTACTCTTTTTGTACATCTTGTTCTAGCATATCTATTTTAGTCATTCAATTTTATATCGTTCTGTCTTATCTAAATAATTTATACATGCAATCAATTATATTTTTAAAATAATGCATCTTACTCTACTTAATCTACCCTACTCATAATTCATTCCTATGAATTTGTTTTAAATTTTAATTCTTCCAACAATTATACTATGATACTAATTTGTTATGCCTAAGAATCTAAATTGAAAGAATTTTTTTATCTTTAATATAAAACCACCAGAGCCTTTTATATCTTTTAATATAATAATGATATGAGCTATAACTAATCTAGTAATCAAAATATTAATATGTATATGTATTCATTACTCTAAAAAATCATATATAATACTCAAAAATTAAAAAAAAAAGTACAAAAGTCATTTAAAATCATTAAAATCGCATATAATGACCTAAAAAGCTCAACAAGTCACTAAATTCTATAACTAAACTCGAAGCACAGTAAAGAAGTAGTATGCTGTCATCAGTCAATTTATAACAGTAGCAATCAATGATCATTGATCAATGTAGAAATAGTAAAACTCAATGTAGTAGCAGTAAAGTTTGTAGATAGTAAAAAATATAATGTTAATAATAATAAGTGGCACAGGCCATTAAATTATTACACTTGCTAAATTAGTGAAATTGTTATCATAGTAGTACTATCTAATCATTAAAGAAATTGTAACCAAAACCTTGATGAAGACCATCAAAATCATAATCACCAGGTTAGTATATCTAGTAATTAGTAATAGTGAATCAATAAAGAGTAATAGTATAAACGAGTCTATATCAAAATCAATGATTCAATACAATATCATCAAAGACAGTAATAATAGAACATTATTATATAGTAATAGTAAATTTATATAATTATAATAAATCAATGCAATAATAATAAATAGTAAAGAAATAATAAATCAATAACATGCATTTCATGAATTACACTAAACAAATAAAGAGTCCTCGTATAGTGATATTTTTTTAATTATAAGTTAGTTGTTAATAACCATTTGCTTAGTAAATAGAGTCGTCACTCATTGTCTTTTGGCATAGTAATAGCTATATTCTCAATCAGTGAATCATATGAATTTTGTAGAGGATAACATAAAACCATAATATTTAAAGAAAAATTCCATCGGCCCATCATCATATACCAGTCAGTTAGTCTCAAATCAACGTCAATGAAATCAACTTTTACTTGTATTCGCATATAATATTATCACAGTATTTTATAGTAGCAATAGCAACTAAGCTATTACTCAACCACATATTTGTATTCATTCTAAATACCTATTTGAAGCAACATGCGTATAATAAATTATAAATTTCTATTTAAGAAAATTTATACAAAATACAATATCTTTCATTATACCCTATGAAATTCAAAAATATTACAATCAAAATGTCTAGACTATTTAATACGATAACATATAAAAATTTATGCTGTGTAAATTTAATCAAATCAGGAAAAATGTAGTAAAATCCATTTTGTGGAACATCTTGTGGTAAAAATAAAAATATTACAAAAATAGAGATGGGATTTGAGTCATTTATCTCAATTGGAATAATTTTTGTAAAAGAGGTGAAGAAATCCAGTGGACAAAAATTATTCTTTCATTTCTCTCTCTCCTCCTTCCTCTCCCTTATCCTTCGGTTCCTTCTCAGGCAAGCCAGTGTGAGGTAAGGGAGTGGAAGGTTATGTGTGGATATATATAAATATATATATAGTCAGAGGTTACAGAATGAGCTCAAATTTCAAAAATAGACCCTAGAGACATACTTAATCAATATACAATTGATAGATCATGATTCATGGGTCATTTGTCATGTGTTTGAAGTGTTTGAAAATTCACTCAAAAAGGCTAACAGGACATAGCCTTTGGAATCTAAAATTTGGTCTAGAGGTTTGTATTTAAGTTGGATTTTTAATTTAAATGGTTGAATTTAAATTATCCAAGTCAATTACAATTAATTGAATGTTTTATATTGCCGCTATAAAGCTAAAGTAAGATTGGAGAATGATTTGAAGGCTAGATTGAGGTTCGAACTCGAGACTTGATTTTGATTGACTTGAGGTTCTGTATGAATTTGAATCTAGATTTATTTGAGGTTTGGATTGGTGTAGAGTCTAGATTTACCTAGAGTTTAGGTTAATCCAAGGTTTAGATTTATCCTAGGGATTAGATTGATTTGAATTTGGAATGATTTATCATTTCAATTGATCTAGGGTCTAAATAGACCCTAGAGTTTTGATAGATCTAGGGTCAAGATAAATCCTATGGTCTGGATAGATCCTAGGGTCTAGATAGATCTAGGAACTGGATTGTATTGAGACTCGAGCTCATGAGTTCATATTTTTAATGGTAACAAACATCTTTATGACTCAAAGTATTTTTCATTATGTATGTGTTTGTGTGTATACTAACATTTTAGGAAACACCATGCACCATCCAACAAAGAATTAGAGCTCAAGATTGGGTAGAATAAAATTATTCTGTAAAGAATTTGTAATGATTATTGATGTAATTTTAATTTTTTGAGTCAAGTCCTGTAAAGGTGTTTACTATCTTAGTGTCCATGCACATACACACTCAGGGGAGTGAGTTCTAGTTAAAACCAAAAGTTTAAATTTTGAACTAATATTACTAGATGATTTTGATCATCCAGGATGATAAGCTCATTGAACTAATCATATTGTTTCATCATCCAGGATTGTTCTTTATAATCTTGGAAAATAGTCGCCAATGATAATTTAGGCATGGATTTAAGATTCAAAGTTTATTCTAATCATCTTGGATGATCAGCATCAATCATAATTAAATTGGTCATGTAATTAGGGGATAAATTTTGATTAAATTATTCAATGAGATCATCCTAGATGATCTGTATAATATACGAGATAATATTAAACGACTTAATTAATTTTATAAAATCATCCCAAAAAATATCATATTTTTTCTTTAAATCGTCTAGAATGATCCTCAATATGATCCTTGAAAATTTATACAAATTTGAACTAATCATTCAGGCTCATCTTTAGATCATCCAGGACTATCAAGTTAAATTCTTGACATTATACTGGATAATCCTTCTATTATTTAGGATGATATTTAGAGCCAAAATTTAGTTTTTAGGGTTTTCCCAAGCCCTCTTTTTAAGAACATCATACGGGACGATCCGACGATCGTCCTGGACGATCTATGTCATCATAATTGATTTTTAGATTTTTTAAAGCCCTCTATTTAAGCTTGGTCAAGGCACTTGATAAGTGTCTTTGGTAGCCATTATGTCTTCATTATTCTGGAGAAAACTTGAAAAGAGAACTTGAAAGGGAGAGAGAAAATGGTGGAGTTCGAGAGAGAGAAGATCCTTGAAGGAGGTTTCAAGGGAGTGTGGAGGGGATTTCACATGGTTTCTTTGACGAGCTTTTACCTTAGTATCATCGAATTCAAGGTTTGTCTTGAGGAAAGTTTTGGGAAGAAGAAGATCTCTTTGGTGTTAAAGGACCCGGCTACTCTACCGCACCAAAAAAGGTGGAAGTGATTTTGTAAGGGCTTCTCAGCCTAGCTATGGGGGCTAAAGGAGTGTCACTAAAGGTTTAGGGCAATACTCATAGGGTGCTTCAGAGGAGTGGACGTATGTCAAGTTGGATTGAACCACTATAAATCTAATATATTCTTTCTGATTATTTTTCTCATTTTATTATTATTACGATTAACTACTTGGGTGAAATTTTTGATGAATTTTTCAATTATTGATTTAATTCATTTCCATTGTAAGATATAAAAATATTTTCTTTTAGTTAAATAAATTATTAAATATCCAATTCACCCCCCCCCCCCCCCCCTCTTAATTAGCCTCGAGACTAGTTCATAAGTGATTAACACCCCTCACAAACTTTCAAGTGGTATCAAAGAGGGATTCAGAGAATCAAGTTTTTAAAAACTTTTGAATTTTTATCCATGGTTAACTTTGGAAATAGAAACACCATAGAAGGTTATTCAATCACCTGACCACCTTTATTTAAAAATATTACTTTTGATTTTTGGAAAATATGCATATTTACTTTCTTGCAATTAATTAATTATCAAATATGGCATATGATTCTAACTAGTTTTTCTGTACAATCATGTGTTATAGATAGAATTAAAACTAATATTCTTTTTAATCACTAAAGTAGGATAAAATAAACCAATGCTCAATTGAATGCTAAATCTTTAAACAGCATTATCTATTATTTGAATTCTGAAGATTATATGTTAGTATTCACGTGCACTATTGGCATGAAAATTTGATATAAATTACATAATATATATGGATGTACTAGTGAAATCAAGCAATCCAGGTAAAATATTTTAATGCATGATTATGAACTATTTTGCATGAAACCTTATGATACGATCTTAGATATGTATATTAAGTTTATTTAAATTGTGACAACATTACATGCTTTAGGTAAATAATTTTCAAATTCTAAAAAACTCAATAAAATTCTATATTGTCTACTTAATAAGTTTGATGCCAAAGTAGTTGCTATTTATGAGTCAAAAAAATTTGAATTAATATTCTATTGATAATTTGATTGGCTCACTCATTGCCTATGAGCAAGGTTTTGGTCAAAGAATTTTGGATGAAGGTGAAAGGATAGTGCTAAAATCTGAAGACACATAAAAGTGGCTTAGTAAATGATGAAAGTAATGAGTTTACAAACAAATTTGAAAATATACTAAAGCACAAGCATCAACACCAACAAAAGTAGAATAAAAGTAAAAATGGTAAGAATGTTAAGATTTTCAATGACATTATTTTCTTTGGATGTAAGAAACCTGAACATATGAAAAATTAATACCCTAATTTGATAACTCTTTATACAAAAGAAAAGGGTAAAGCTAAGCAAATTGTAAAAAGGGCAAATAATGAAATGCAAAAAATCTCATGGACAGACCTAGCTTCTGAATCATTAGACTAGGAGGAAGATCATGTTTAAAGCCTTATTTGTGTATTTATTTATTTGTGTATGCTTGTTTTTTATTCATTGTGTTACTGTTTATTTTCTGTATTTTTTTTTTTGGTTTTTTTTTATTCTTAATTTTTTTTGTTGCATTTTTACATTTTTTTTTTGTTAAATTTTCTCTGATCAACACACACATTTCACTTTTTTTGTTTTGTATACACTTTAGAAAATCAAATCTTTTCAAAAATCATTTTTTCTAAAAATGAAAAATTTACTTCCTATTTTCTTGAATTTTAATGCAAGTTGTGATTGACTTCTCTAAAAATAGTAAAAGAAAGGAAACTCATGATTTTATCTCTCTATCTCTTTCTTAAAGAGGCTATTTTACTTTTGATTTAAAATGTTCATCAAATTATAAATTCAATTTTGAATTTGAACTTTTTTATATCCCTGAATTTTTTCTATCATATAGGAATCTTTTGCAAGTTGTTTAATCCACCTCATAATTTTTTTAATCAAGTAGTTCATTTTTATCACAAGAATGAGTTTGTTTTAGTTTTTAAAATTATAGAATGGTAGAATATTTGCTGAAAAAAAAAAGAGGCACCAAATGAGCCCAAAGCTAAAAAGATTTGTTAGGACGCCAAATTTAGAAAGATACACAAAGTAAATCAAAAATCAAAAGATGCGTAATGATGCGAAATTTTGAAAAAAATACAAAGTGTATCAAAAATTAAAAGATGTACAAAGTATATCAAATAACTGACAAGAGGTATAAAATAGACCACAAAAAGTAAGATTACCTTTCTTGTATTTCTTAAATCTTAAGAAAACCCTTTTATCTATTAATATTTTTTATACTTGAGTTTAAAAATTATGATTATTGATTTACCAATTTTTGCATTAATCTTCTATTAGATATATTTCATGAAATGAGTTTTTAAAATATTAGTGTTTATTTTTCTAATTTGTTCTTTGATTTAGATATTGGCTTAAAAAGTTTTTAAGCTTTTAAAAGATCTTGAACTTAGATTAATAATTTTTGAATCTCAAATCATTCTAGGTTATGGGTTGTCAATACATGCCCTACTAAATTTTTGAATAAAATCAAGAGGTAACTTTCTCATTCCAATAAAATTTCAAATTTCATACTAACTTCTTCTAAAAAATCTTCTTCACTAAATCAGGGATCGTTTATTTTTTATCGATTTTTACTGGTTTGGTTTTTTTGTGTGCTCCTCTTATTTTTAGAGATATGTCAAAGGGGAAGGACGTACAATTTTTTTATTTATCTATTTTAATTTATCTTTTTATCTAGTTTTATTTTATTTTATTTTACTTATTTTATTTAAAAAATTAAATAAAAAAATAAAGAAAGTTTTTATTTCCTTTATTTTTAAATTTTTATCTTAGTGAGGGGGAGATTTAGAGAAAATACATTTAGTTTGCAAATTCACTAGTAATGTTTACCATCATAGAAAAGAGAGTGATTGTTGCGACTCGAGCTCACGAATTTATGTTTATGAAGATAACCAACATCTTTACGTCTCTAAGTATCTTTCATTATGTATTTATTTGTGTGTATACTAACATTTCAGAAACACCATGCCTCATCCAATGAAGAATCAGAGCTCCAGATTTGGGTAGAATAAGATTATGATCTAAAGAGTTTATAATATTCATTGATGTAATTATAATTTCCTTAGTCAAGTCCTATAAAGATGTTTCCTAGCTTAGTGTCCATGCAGATACACATGCAAGGGGAGTGAGATCTAGTCAAAACTAGATGTTCAAGTTTTAAACTAATCATACTGGACAATTTTGATCATCCAAGATGATCAACTCATTGAACTAATCATACTAGATGATTCTTTATGATCTTGAAAAATAGTTGACAATGATAATTTAGGTAAAGATTTATGATTGAAAGTTTATTCTAATCTCCTTATACGATCAAGATAGTCCCAGACAATCAATGCCAATCATGCCTAAATTGATCATGTTATTAGGGGACTAATTATGATTAAATTATACAATCAAATCATCTTGAATGATCTGTATATCATACAGGATGATATTATCCGACTTAGTTAATTTTCCCAAGTCATCACAGATGAAATGCAATAATTTTTTATCAAATCATCCAGGATGATAGATGATCCCCAATATCATCCTGGATGATTTGTATAAATTTGAATGGATCGTCCAAGACTAACTTGAGATTGTCCAGGACTATCAAGTCAAATTCTGCACATTATACTTGATGATCCTTCAATCGTCCAGGATGATATTTGGAACTGAAATTGAGTTTTTAGGATTTTCCAAAGCCCTATTTTTAAGAACATCGTATGGGTGTTGACCTCTTTTTTGTATGAGGTCACTTGAATCAATCTTAACCATAAATTAATTTAATTTCCAAATCAATTTAAATTCTAGGATCCTCCTAAAATCCTGACCTTAGGATCTATTCTAGGATCCTTTTAGACTTTAGACCTTAGGATCTGCTCTAGATCCTAAACTTCTTCTAGACTCCAGGTTCTAGGAATTTCTTAAGCTCTAGGATCCTTCTAGAATCTTAACTTTAAGATCTATTTAGACCTTAGGATCTACCTAGATCTTAGATCAATCAAACCAAAATCCAAGGATAATGATCCAAATCCTAAAAGCCTTTTTAAGTAAATTTTCAAACACTTAAAACTTAAACAAATGACTTCTGATTCAGAGTCTGTCAGCTTCATACTGATAGGACATGTCTCTAGAAGCAACCCTCCAAATTTGAGCCCATTCTGAGGTCTCTAACCCCATAAACTTAATCAATATCCATAGGCTGTAAAACCTTCAAATATTTATAGCCTATGCCACTGGGCCTGTTACCTAGAAGATTCTGACCTTAGAGCCTTCACCAAACCTCTAGTCACTTCCAAACCATTAATCCAGACCTATTGAACATTAAACTGTGTTTTTCTGGACTCACCTTGACCCCCAATTGATCAAGGGTCAAAATGACCAAAATACCCCTATGGGGTTCAAATTTTAATTTCCAAACAAATGACCTCCAAATTGTTTGGAACCACTTCCAACAATTTTCAAATATTAAACCAAAACTTTTGAGCCTGGGCCCACCCCCTAGGTCAACCTGGTTGACCTAATTAGCCCTTAAGGGTTTTAATGGGTCATTTCCAACCCATTTGGTCGAATCAAAACCGTTCAAACTCTCAAACCATTTTCAAAGCATGATTGAAACTCATCCAAATTTATTTGAAGTTGATCCACCTTGATTTGACTTGGTCAAACATTGACCTATGATTAAAACCATGTATTATATACATCTTTCCATTCATTTGTTGAGTCTTATCGATTTAAGAACCCTTGAATCCATTTCATTTAACATCTTGAACACCTCTTAGCTCAACCCAAGTCAAATCATGATCTAGTTGACCAAGTCAACTTTAAGACTTGCTCAAATCATATCAAACCTCTTTCCAAAGTTCAAACATGTCAGGTTAAAACCTTTCCAAACTTAATCCTTCAGCTCAAGCAATCCTCCTTGCCACCTCAGCACTTTTGATGACTGTTTGACTGGTCAAACAGTCAAACCAAGCTCTCAAATGAGTCAAGGATGGTCAAAATCCACTCTTAATCAATTCCACTCCAGTCTTAATCCTCCCAGCAGTCTTAGTTAGCACCTAAGCCTTCCCCCATGCCACCTTAGCTTCCACATGGCATGGGAACCAGTCAAATGGTCAAATCAGGGTTTGGGAGTGGTTAAAGATGGTCAAAACCCATCTTTAGTTAATCCTCTCCATCCCTAAACCATTCCAGCCACCTTAATCAATTTTTGGAACCTTCCTAAGGCTTTTCTTAGCCCTTGGATGGAGACCCAATGGCTCTTAATTAAGCCATGTGCTCCAAAGGATAAAAGAGGCTTTACACCTCATGTCCTTTTATCCTATTGATTCTCTGCCATCCCAACCACCCCAGGGACAGATGGCAATTATCTAGGAGCTCCATTAATCAATCTCAACCCTACATTCTATCAGATGGAGTTTGAATAGGGCAATACTCCATTTTGAGCCATCATCCTTGAGCTAACATTCTCTCACCACATCCAGAGCTCCCCCAGCCAAACTCTCTGTTCGTTTGAGCTCTATTGAATCTTCTCCACATTTCTTAAGCCAGATCCAGCCGCTAGAAGCTGTCGGCGATGGGTTTTCCAGCGAGCCAAGGCTAAAATCCATTTAAAGAGCTTTTCCTTTTGATCTAGACATTAGAAGCTCAAGGGGTCTTCTAAAAAATGGAGCGTGGACAGTCCACAAATGCAACCATTCAAAAAACTGTTTAATCCGTCTATTAAATCGAGGTAAAAGCTTAACCCTAGCTTAGGGCACTTAGGCTAAATAGATTTCGATTTAATGCATCTCAGGCCAAAAAATTAATTCCCCAAAATTTCTATTCATAATGTTGATTTAAGTTTATAATTTCAAAAAGATTGATCGAGCCAATCTTTGGAACGAGCCATTTACTTGGTTAGGGCTTCGGTTTCGATTTAGGCCCAGGCGTGCGAAATTTAGACCGTTGATGTTATGATCAACAGTATGGATTTAGCCTTTCCGCGCGTCGCTCTGACCGCGCGTGGGATTTCGCCGGATCAAATTACATCCAGACCGATCTGGATCGTTGATCCAAACCGCGGGATCAAGATCTCGTCGTATGATCCTTCTTCGCGAGATCAGACCCCGTGATCTCATCTGGGCCATTGATTTCAAAAGGGGCTCTATCCGACGGCTGTAACCACGTGCTGACGTGGTTAAGTGCCGCGGTTTTCGAAATTACGTGGGCCCACTTGACCGCCGCCGCCGTGTTTTAGCTGGCCAAACCAGAGAATGCCACATGTCCCATTGACAGCCGCCAGTTTGATTAAATGGTTTTAATTTAAATTTAAAACCATTTAATTACAGAAACTTCAAAAAATTATTAAAAATATTTATAACTCCAAAAATTAATTTTAAGACATCAAAATTCTCAAAATTTCAAAACCTTTCCAATAAAATTAAAATATCTTTAAAAATATTTAATTTATGTAAAATTATTTTAAAGTACTTAAAATTTGATATTTTAATTACTAATTAATTAAAATAAATCAAATCAATTTAATAAATTTAAAATAATTTATTCAGATCATATAATTTTTTTTAATGAAATTATTTAATTAAATTTTAATATATTTTAAAATATTTGAGATTCTTTAAATAATTTAAACTATTTAATGTGTTAAATATTTAATTCATATTTAAATATTAATTTTAATATTTAGAATAATCAATGCTTTAATTTCAAAATATTTAAAATAAATTCAGAGGATCCCTCAAGCATTAAAAAAAATATTTTAAATAATCTATTTTAAAACTTATATTCTTATGTATAGTTTTATATATATAAATATATATATATATATATATATATATATATTTCAAAGCTATTTTAAAACTATATGTATTTAAATATTTAAATTTTGAGAGAGTCCTTAAAATTTTAAATTTTAGATTAAGCTTGATTGAATAAAATTAATGGGGAGTGATTATTAATAAATGAATAATTAATTTGTTAATTATTCATTGATTAATTTTCTAATCAATTAAGTCTTATATTAAGCCTTGCATGTTTAGGGTACACACACTTGCACATAGTTTAAGGCTCTCCTAGATCTAGGAATTGATTGTTATTGTGTGTTACTATCATGCTTAGTCAAGGATTAGTCAAAACTTCGATTTAAACCCATTAAACATAGTGACAACATTAAGGACAAAAATTAAGGTCTCTGATTATAGAACTTAGAAATTTCATTGTGATTAGGATACACCTCATTTGAACTTGAAACTTGAATATTTCAAACATAGTGACATGCTCAGCCTTAGGAGAAAATTTCACTGATTTTTGAAGTCGTTAAGCCCCTTAATTAATTTTCTTAAGTTTAAACCTTAATTAAGCCCTTAAAACTTCTAAAAATGTAATAAATCTAATTTAATCCCAAAAATTATGTATAACCCCTCTAGCTGACCAGAATTTAATTCTTAATCAATGAAAATTAAACGCTCTTTGAATTGAGAGCAAATTAAACTTTAATTTAATTTTAAGTAAAATTCAATATTTAATTAAAATAATTAATTAATAATAATTAAAAATTCCAATAAATTCTCAAACACTTGGGAATCTCTCCTTAGGTCATTCCTGACCTTTGGGGCTGATTTCAATGAGTTGGGATCTCATTTGGAGCAAAATTGCAAAAAGGCGCTCTAATTAAGGATTTTCAATAATTCAATAAATAGTCAAAACTTCAAATACTCATAACTAATTCAAGAAAAATCCAAATCAGTCAAACTCACTTGCATTGAACTAATAATAGTGTCTAATATTTATTAAAAATATTAAAATTCCAAAAAACATCAAATTCAAAAAGTCAACAAATCGGTCAACTTTAAGTCAAAATTAGTTCAAAACATTAAACATTCATAATAAAATGTAGAAAAATCTGATTTTAGCGTACTTACTATCTAACTGGTTGTAGTAAGGTCTAGTATTTTAATAAAATGGTAAATCTACATAAAACACCCTTAATCAAAAAGTCAATTTCTAACCCTTTAATCAAATGATTAAAATATTCCAAAAAATCCTAAAAACTCAAAATCACCTCTAAAACTATAGAAAATGTTAGTTTAATGTTTAAAACACTCAACAAACCTTTTAAAACATAATAACCATCCCAAAGATGAAGTTTATTGGCTGGACTACTCCGGGCTGCGGGGCTAAGTGTCCTAAGGAGGCTGGTTCCTCGAGCCTAGTGGCACAATGCCACGAATGGATTCTAAGGGGTGTTAAACTTTAAAATAGATTAATCATTAATTATTTAATATTTTAAAATCTCTAATTCAATTACATTAATTTGGTTTATCGGCTGGACTACTCCGGGCTGCGGGGCTAAGTGTCCTAAGGAGGCTGGTTCCTCGAGCCTCGTGGCACAACGCGACAAATCGATTAATGACAAACTCAAATTAATCAAACTTTAAATATCAGCAACCAAACACTTTTAATTAAAATTCATTAAACTTCAAACCTTAATCGTATCAAATCACTTAATTATATCGGGTACCACTAGGTAACCAAGGCCTACGAGGCTATTTACTTAGCCCCAAGGAAGGTGAAATAAACTTCATGTCCTCGGTGTGAAACAAAGGTGGTTTCCAAAAAATAATTAATAATTAATTTTAAAAGTTATTCAAAGCATTAATATTTAAATTCTAACTAAATTCCCTTAAGCCTATCAACCAATCGAACCTTAAGCAACTCTAACAAATTATCCTATTTAGGACACATCCAAACCACACGACCTACCTCACATGCTTTAGATGGTTTGCTAGGATCACCGACTCAAGTTTTAGGATAGGCCGGTGTTTACTTTTCTGCAGTTGTGTGTCGGGTTTTCGAGTTTTCACTACATGTTGTTTGCTAGCTTAGAACTGATTGATTGTTTATTTATTTACTGCAATCTGTTGAGCATTTAAATTTCAAATATATCAATTTCTTGAGATCAAATATTAACTGCTTGAGATCAAATATTAACTTCTTGGGGATTATATATAACTGTTGATTATTAGGATAACCTTGCAGGATCGAGTCTAGATTTTTCAGTTTGCTTAATTTAAATTTGATTTGATATGGTTGTAATTATTCAAAGTATTTTGAGTTTGGGATAGTGATATCCAACTTGAATTCCAAAGAGGAGAAGACATCCCTAAAAGGGAAAGTCTTCTTCCATTTGGAAGATTAAGTTAGGATACTTTTTTTAATATCCAAAGAGGGAAGATAACACCCCGTTCAAGGGGGAGTTTCTTTTCATTTGGATATCCGGACCCGACAATCCAAGAAACAGCAGAAGGACGGAGAAGTGGATAACGAGAAGACCCATTCTCAAAGTTACTTAGAGTCTTAGGATTAGAAATTCGAGTTGTTGTCAGTGGCACCTGGCCACTTTACTTTTCTGCAAATTCTGAGATGTAATATTAAGTGGCACTTGCCATATGGACATTCAATTTGGTATATTTAATTTGATTGATTTATTTAATTGATTGTGCAGTAGAACTATCTATTTTTTTAGTCTTTTTACCTGCATGTCGATTTAGATTTAGCCTGGAATCCGATTGTAGGCTCTTAAAGACTTAACAAAATTTTTCTACTTAAATCAAATTAAAATTTTTAAGTCAACATAGAAACTTTAACGATTTAAGAAGTAAGCCCGGGACCGCCGGGAGTTCTCATTTCATAACTTTCATTCAAATTCAAGCCTTTAATTGAGTCGATCAGCATGCATTAGATTAATAACCAATTAAATTTTTAAAACTTCAAATTTCATTTTTAGCTTAAGCATCAAACCCAATATAAGCTAAAGGGATAATTAGGATCTGCTCTAGATGTCGGATCTAACTCCTCAAACTTTTCTAAACAACGTCCGACCACTCAACATCAAAAGACTGGGCTCATATTTTTAAATGGTTTAGGTGATTTAGCTGGCTCCCCAATCCAGGCCAGGGTAAGTCCAGATTTTCACTGCATTAGCTAGGTTTGGGTAACTTTTTAGTGCCCAATTTAGACGTAGGTTTCAAGGCTAGGTCGGGCCATAAGACCTCAACCTCCGGGAATTGAATCCCAATTTTCTAATAAAATTGATCACTTAAACATTAAATCTCTTTCAATCAAATTTGAGCCCAACACTTAGGATAGACTGAGGTGTTTCTGAGTAATTCAGAATCCCAAAATGCCTCCTACCCTTCTTCCTTTGATTCCAGAAATAAGTCTTCAATTTTGAACCAATCCCGATTGAAAATTCCAACCCTTAACCTCCTTTGATATCGATCTTTGAAAATCTAGATAAAATATCTACCATTATTTTAATCGAGAGTATTCGTAGGAAAATTCCAATTTACCTACGATGTAATTAACTACGAGGGCTTGCGCTCGTAGGATATTTAGAAACCCAGACCTGATTTTCAAAATTAATTTTTCAAAAACTTTCAATTAATTATCTTTGGGAATTCATACAAAAATGGCGATCGTTATCATCATATTTAAATAATCGGTAATAAGTAATATCATCTTTCTTTGGGAAGATATATTATTTTATTATCATTATTTTGATTATGAAATTAATGATCTCTTATCCGAATTATTATAGTCAAAAAATTGATTGAACGTCATTTTGATCTTTCGAGATCATATGTCGTTCCCCCTTGAGTTTGACTGCGATAATTTGAATGAATTTAAAATTCTAAAATTTGAACCCATTAGAGAACGATATGATCACCTCCCGAGGTGATATACTGTTCATAATGATGTGTTTAATTTTAAAATTCAAAATTAAATATTTTTCAAAGAAAATTAATACATTTTCAAAACTATTTTATATTTTTCAATCAATATATATATATATATATATATATATATATTAATCAAACCAAAAAATGGTGACTTCGCTGGGGATAAATCTCACTCTCCATCTTTAATAGCGGTATGAATTTTATTGCATCGGTATTTTTGACTACTTTTCCTTCCGTTGTTCCCTCTACCCATTTCTTCCTTGGGTGATTGTGGCCAACTCAGTTAAGACATGTGAAACGAGAGGTGAGTGTAGGAAACCTCCCTTTAGGTCGGGCTTGGACATTTTGCCTCCAACTTGGTTGGTAGAGCGAAAGAGTCAAGCCTAACCCTTCTTAAATCTTTCTATAAATGTTAGAAACTCGCATGCTCAGATTAATCAATAGCATGCTGAGTTATATAACTTATAAAACTTTTCTTCGATTTTAAAATCAAGGTCTTCAATTCTTTAATAGGATTCAAGTCCTTTCAAAGCCTAAGTAATCGCTACGTTGCATCGCTATATATTGGATTGTAACCTTTACAATTTGATATATATGATCAAATGTATAATTCACTTTTAAGATTCAATCTAAAAATTTAACTACTCCGGTAAAGCTAATTTCTTACATTTCATTTCTAGGCCACTAACTAGAATGAAAGAGTTGAGCTAACTTTTAAGAACCTCCCTTAATTCCTGTGAATCTTTTGTTGAATGAAAATTCAACACATTGAGTTCTAAAAATAAGGGGAGATCCTGCTAGATTTTCAAACTTTTAAATTCCCTCTATAATCATTTAACTTCAATCGTCATTGCCATATGTTTTATGCAATATCCTTTTGTAGTTTAACATTGGCAAGACAAATTCAAACCCTTGATCAAACCTGGATTTTAACATTTCACTCTAAGCTAGTCAGTGAAGTGAAAGAGTCAAGTCAACATCTCTAGATTTTTTCCTAATCTTTGTTAACCATTTTGTTGAAAATAAAAATCAACATTTTGAGTTTCAAAAAATGAAGGAAAATCATTCAAACAAATTTCAATCGTCAATGCTATGTGTCTTCTATAATATTTTGTTGTAGTTGAAGACATGCAACACAATTCTAAAGTTCTTAAGTCAATTTTAGGCTTTGACATTTCATCCCAAGTCGATTGGTGAAATGAAAGAGTCAAGCCCGATTTTTGGATTTTTCATATTAATTTTGTGAACCTACATCACTGAGTGAAACTCAGTGTGTTGAGTTACATAAATTGAAAAAATATCCATTTGACTTTAATCTCAAATCCAAACTTAAAATTCAAATGTTGACATTTTACCCCAAGTCAACTGGTGTAGCGAAAGAGTCAAGTTCAACTCATCAATTTTATGAACCACCATATTGAGTGTAAACTCAACATGACTGAGTTATAAAATTTTGAATAAAATCTATCAAACTTAAAATTCAAATTCAATTTCAAATAACTAATTCAAATCACCTTCTTTTAATTCTAGGAGATCAAACACTCAAATGGCTGGGAAATTCGTCTTCTCACTGAATAGAGATGCGTCTATAGAAGAAATTCTTAATGGCAATTCAATTTAGTATGAAATGGAATTTCAAGACGCCAAGATTTCAGTTAATGGAGAAAGAATCTTAGATCTGTCCGCTTGTACTCAAGGGAATTTCCCCTTAGTAGAAGTTACTTTAGGGTCAGGAGCTGACTCCCCCCATCTCTAAGATGGAGGTCGCTGTCGCCCCTGTATCAACTGTATCGTCTGCTCAGGAGGATAAAAACCAGAATTCAATAACGACAAACAAGCTACCATCTCAGTCTGAGATCGGTTCAAGTTTTAGCACCCCTATCGTAGGTAGGAACAAGATGAAGAATTACCTTTGAAGAGCCAGAAAGAGGAACCTTAAGGCTAGAAAGACCGTGGAGTCGAAAGCCTTAGAAAGGGCCAACTTCGAGTCCAATCAAGAATTCGTTGCTCCTTTTACGTACCCTCTCCTGGCACAAAGGAGGGAGGTTATAGAGATGAGAGCGCGATCTTCAATCCACCTGCTTGATTACTATACAGAAAGACTCAAGCAAGATAAAATTGAGCGATTACCAGTAATAGGCCATAGGCCCCCAACTGAAGGTTATGATCCGTCCACTCTACTAGAAGATGTTAAGACGCATTACTACACATGTCCCACTACGTCATCTGCAGAGGAGGAGGAGTAGAAACCACTCGGGGTGCCACTCTCTTAACTACTAGTCTAGTAGTAATGAGAGGGGGAAATAATCTAAGATTATGTCAGATAGTGATACCGTCAAAATTTAAATTTCAACGGGGTCCTATCACGATAAATCTTTTGATTACAGTAATGTCTTGCCTTCTAGGGATGTTGCAGATCCTATAACAGTCTCTTCCTCCAAAGAGAATATAGGAATTCAATTCTATACTACTAGGGTCTTGCCACCTAGACTTATAACCTTTTTAAGGAAAATTTATCAATTTCTCAAATGTACCAGGTCCGGATTTTCAAGATAGTTGATTCCTCTTTTTAATCGAAATTGACCTCTACCTTAAGTCTTAAGCAGGAGAGAGTTGTAGTTGACTCCATCAAATATTTGAATGTCCCTCCCTCCCACCTCTCTCGTGGGTTAAATTAACTTTTGAATTAAGATCTATATCAAGCTTAAGTTGACTTTAGAAATAAAATCTTATCAATCTTTTAGCAATCTTTTATCTTAATAGGCTATTCTCGCATGTCTAAAATCTGTTCAATGATTTTCAAACAGTCAAGTTGATACTGTTTTCAAAAAAATTGGATGTGCTTTGAGGATTATCCTTCCTTGTATAAGAGAATGAATTCTCTTCTCTAATACTTGAGATATAATCCCAACATCCAAAATAAAAAAAAAGATCAGTCAATTTAATGTATTTGAAGAAAGTGGAGCCTCTTCTTGAATTCAATTGAAATCAATGCGCGAATGCGCTAAAAATCAAAAGATGTGCGAATGCGCCAAAAATTAAGAATTGCAGAAAGTGCACCAAAAGTCTAAAGATACGCAAACTGCATCACCAGAAAAAGAGAAGAAGAGTAAGATGACTTCCTTCCTTTAAATCCTTAAATCTCAAAATATCCGATCACCTTCAAGTACTTGACTTTGAAAATTATGGATTCAGATTCTTCAACATGCATGAATTTTCTATCAGATAGAAGAATATATGCAAGAGAATTGAAAAGATTGAATTTCTCTCTTCAACTTAAACACTTTGAAATCAATTTTAATTCAAATCCGTACAAAGGAGACTCCAGTTTAGTTTCTACGAAACTTAGCCTTTGTCAACAAAACTTAAATCCTTCCAAATTAGTTGGAGTCGACTCAACTTCTCACTCTAATTGACAAATTTGTTCTCACATGCTGTTACGATAGGGTCCAAATAGTTAGAGGAAATTTTCTAATAGAAAGATTGAACCTTCTACTCCTGCAAAGAATTCAAATCATGTCCTTGAGAAATGTGTGTAAGTCCTTACGTGTAGGCATCTTTTCCTTTAAAGCCTTTTCAACAAAATTACACTCTATGCTGGGTCCACGATCAACCCAATTAGAGGAATATTTTGTAATGCTGGAAATTGACGTTTAAAATAAAATCACGACTGATCAGAGTGCCCGACTCCAATTTTAAGAGCTCGAGGCCTTGTAGAGCTTTGTCTTTAAGGCTCAATAAAACTCAGAATCGTCCAAAGCCTGATTGGTTAAAGCTTGTGATAAGATAAAGCAACTTAGAACCTTCCAAGGAGGAGACTTGGTCTAGGTTCTTTGGATGCATATCTTAGCCTACCGAGAGATTGGTGGAAGAGCTTGAACCAACTCAAAAATGTCCTCTTATCGTAGAGACGAGCTTTGAAAAAATTTTAAACATAAATTGATCAATCTTGAAGAATGCCACCCGATATTTTTAAATGTTGGGGAGGCTCTTCAGGAAGTACCATGCCAGATGAGTGTCAAATTCAAAGTCAATAAAAGTCTTCAAATTTCCTGGTTTGAAGAAATTTCTTAATTCAAAATTAAACATTTGAAACCTTCAAAATTTAAATTTAAAAATCAAATTCAAATTTCAAAATAAAAAAAATCAAATCAAATCAAATTCAAATTAAAAAAAAAAATCATTCAAATATCAAATTTTAAAATTCAAACTCGATCCTCTGTGCAGAGCAAGTTTCCTCTACATACGATCATCCGGACCTGAACCTCTATATGGAGCAAGTTTTCTCCATATAAGATCATCCTGACTCGACCCTCTATGTGAAGCAAGTTTCCTTCACATACGATCAATCCAGATATGATCTCTCGTGGGAAGCAATGCTTCCTTCCCACAAGATCTTCAGTTTCCTTTTCCCTAAGGACAAATGTGAGTCAACGTGCTTTCTTTCCTTAGGATTAGATCCGCTAGTGGTGAAGAACGCCCTCTATGGCACCACCATGGAATTTGACTTGAGGATTAGTGGTGGAGCATGCCCTTCGTGGCACCATCCTAATTCATACTCGCTAGTGGTGGAGTACGCCCTTTGTGGCACCACCCTAGCATTTGACTTGAGGATTAGTGGTTGAGCATGCCCTTCGTGGCACCATCCTAATTCATACTCGCTAGTGGTGGAGTATGCCCTTTGTGGTACCACCCTTGCATTTGACTTGAGGATTAGTGGTGGAGCATGCCCTTCGTGGCACCATCCTAATTCGTATCCGCTAGTGATGGAGCATGCCCTCTGTGGCACCACCCTGGCATTTTACTTGAGGATTAGTGGTGGAGCATGCCCTTCGTGGTACCATCCTAATTTGTATCCACTAGTGGTGGAGCATACCCTCTATGGCACCACCCTGTCATTTGACTTGAGGATTAGTGGTGGAGCATGCCCTTCGTGGCACCATCCTAATTCGTATCCGCTAGTGGTGGAGCATGCCCTCTGTGGCACCACCCTGGCAATTGACTTGAGGATTAGTGGTGGAGCATGCCCTTCATGGCACCATCCTAATTCGTATCCGCTAGTGGTGGACCACACCCTCTGTGACACCATCCTGGCATTTGACTTGAGGTTTAGTGGTGGAGCATGCCCTTCGTGGCACCATCCTAATTCGTATCAGCTAGTGGTGGAGCATGCCCTCTGTGGCACCACCCTGGCATTTGACTTGAGTATTAGTGGTGGAGCATGCCCTTTATGGAACCATCCTAATTAGTATCCGCTAGTGGTGGAGCATACCCTCTGTGGCACCACCCTGGCATTTGACTTGAGGATTAGTGGTGGAGCATGCCCTTCGTGGCACCATCCTAATTCGTATCTGCTAGTGGTGGAGCATGCCCTCTATGGCACCACCCTGGCATTTGACTTGAGGATTAGTGGTGGAGCATGCCCTTTGTGGCACCATCCTAATTCGTATCCGCTAGTGATGGAGCATGCCCTCTGTGGCACCACCCTAGCATTTGACTTGAGCATTAGTGGTGAAACATGCCCTTCGTGACACCATCCAAATTCGTATCCGCTAGTGGAGGAGCATGCCCTCCATGGCACCACCCTGGCATTTGACTTGAGGATTAGTGGTGGAACATGCCCTTCGTGGCACCATCCTAATTCGTATCAGCTAGTAGCGGAGCATGCCTTCTATGGCACCACCATGGCATTTGACTTGAGGATTTGTGGTAGAGCACGCCCTCCGTGGCACTACCATAGTATAATTTAAGTCTTGATTCTCCAGGGATGAACTTTTCACTCCCTTAGGATCAAATTTTTGGACTTGACCTTTAATCTCGGTCAACGCTAATATGTGCAATAGAATTTCAGTCTATTACACATCTTGGGGGTCCATTTGTTGACCTCATTTTTATATGAGGTCACTTGAATAAATCTTAACCATAAATAAATTTAATTTTCAAATCAATTTAAATTCTAGGATCCTCCTAAAATCCTGACCTTAGGATCTATCCTAGGATCCTTCTAGACTTTAGACCTTAGGATCTGCTCTAGATCCTAAACTTCTTCTAGACTCCAGGTTCTAAGAATTTCTTAAGCTCTAGGATCCTTATAGATTCTTAAACTTGAAGATCTATTCAGACCTTAGGATCTACCAAGATCTTAGATCAATCAAACAAAAATTCAAGGCTAATGATCCAAATCCTAAAAGCCTTTTTAAGTAAATTTTCAAACACTTCAAACTTAATCAAATGACTTCTGATTCAGAGTCTGTCAGCTTCATACTGATAGGAAATGTCTCTAGAAGCAACCCTTCAAATTTGAGCCCATTCTGAGGTCTCTACCCTAGAAACTTAATCAATATTCATAGGCTGTAAAACCTTCAAATATTTATATCCTATGCCACTAGACCTGTCATCTAGAAGATTCTGACCTTAGAGCCTTCACCAAAGCCTCTAGTCATTTTCAGATCATTAATCTAGACCTATTGAACATTAAACTATATTTTTTTGGACTCACCTGGACCCCCAATTGACCAGGGGTCAAAATGACCAAAATACCCCTATGGGGTTCAAATTTTGATTTCCAAACAAATGACCTCCAAATTATTTGGAACCACTTCCAACAATTTTCAAATATTAAACCAAAACTTTTGAGCCTGGGCCTACCCCCTAGGTCAACTTGGTTAACCCAGTCAACCTAGGTTGACCTAATTAGCCCTTAAGGGTTTTAATGGGTCATTTCCAACCCATTTGGTCGAATCAAAACCATTCAAACTCTCAAACCATTTTCAAAACATGATTGAAACTCATTCAAATTTATTTGAAGTTGATCCACCTTGATTTGACTTTGTCAAACATTGACCTATGATTAAAACCATGTATTATATACATCTTTCCATTCATTTGTTGAGTCTTATCGGTTTAAGAACCCTTGAATCCATTTCATTTAACATCTTGAACACCTCTTAGCTCAACCCAAGTCAAATCATGATCTAGTTGACCAAGTGAACTTTAAGACTTGCTCAAATCATATCAAACTCCTTTCCAAAGTTCAAACATGTCAGGTTAAAACCTTTCCAAACTTAATCCATCAGCTCAAGCAATCCTCCTTGCCACCTCAGCACTTTGGTTGACTGTTTGACTGGTCAAACAGTCAAACCAAGCTCTTTAATGAGTCAAGGATGGTCAAAATCCACTTTTAATCAATTCCACTCCAATCTTAATCCTCCCAGCAGTCCTAGTTAGCACCTAAGCCTTCCCCCATGCCACCTCAGCTTCCACATGGCATGGGGACCAGTCAAATGGTCAAATTAAGGTTTGGGAGTGGGCAAAGATGGTTAAAACCCATCTTTAGTTAATCCTCTCCATCCCTAAACCATTCCAGCCACCTTAATCAATTTCTGGAACCTTTCTAAGGCATTTCTTAGCCCTTGGATGGAGATCCAATGGCTCTTAATTAAGCCATGTGCTCCGAAGGACAAAAGAGGCTTTACACCTCATGTCCTTTTGTCCTATTGATTCCCTGCCATCCCAACCACCCCAGGGACAGATGGAAATTATCTAGGAGCTCCATTAATCAATCTCAACCCTCTATTCTACCAGATGGAGTTTGAATAGGGCAATACTCCATTTTGAGCCATCATCCTTGAGCTAACATTCTCTAACCCCGTCCAGAGCTCCCCCAGCCAAACTCTCTGTTCGTTTGAGCTCTATTGAATCTCCTCCACATTTCCTAAGCCAGATCCAACTGCTAGAAGCTCCCGGCGATGGGTTTTTCGGCATGCCAAGGCTAAAATCCGTATAAAGAGCTTTTCCTTTTGATCTAGACGTTAGAAGCTCAAGGGGTCTTCTACAAAATGGAGCGTTGACAGTCCACAAATGCAACCATTCAAAAAACGGTTTAATATGTCCATTAAATTGTGGTAAAAGCTTAACCCTAGCTTAGGGCACTTAGGCTAAATATATTTCGATTTAAAGCATCTCAGGCCAAAAAATTAATTCCCCAAAATTTCTATTCGTAATGTTGATTTAAGTTTAAAAATTTCAAAAAGATTGATCGAGCCAATCTTTGGAACGAGCCATTTACTTGGTTAGGGCTTCGGTTCCGATTTAGGCCTAGGCGTGCAAAATTTAGACCGTTGATGTTATGATCAACGGTATGGAATTAGCTTTTCCGCGCATCGTTCTGACCGCGCGTGGGATTTCGTCGGATCAAATTACATCCAAATCAATCTGGACCGTTGATCCAAACCGCGGGATCAAGATCTCGCCGTCTGATCCTTCTCCGTGAGATCAGACCGCATGATCTCATCTGGGCCATTGATTTCAAAACGGGCTCGATCCGACGGCTGTAACTACGTGTTGACGTGGTTAAGTGCCGCGGTTTTCGAAATCGCGTCGGCCCACTTGACCGCTGTCGCCGTGTTTTAGCTTGCCGAACCAGAGAATGCCACCTGTCCCATTGACAGCCGCCAGTTTGATTAAATGGTTTTAATTTAAATTTAAAACCATTTAATTACAGAAACTTCAAAAAATTATTAAAAAATATTTATAACTCCAAAAATTAATTTTTTTTAAGACATCAAAATTCTCAGAATTTCAAAACCTTTCAAATAAAATTAAAATTACTTTAAAAATATATAATTTATGTAAAATTATTTTTTTAAGTACTTAAAATTTGATATTTTAATTAGTAATTAATTAAAATAAATCAAATCAATTTAATAAATTTAAAATAATTTATTCAGATCATATAATTTTTTTTAATGAAATTATTTAATTAAATTTTAATCTATTTTAAAATATTTGAGATTCTTTAAATAATTTAAACTATTTAATGAGTTAAATATTTAATTCATATTTAAATATTAATTTTAATATTTTGAATAATCAATGCTTTAATTTCAAAATATTTAAAATAAATTCAGAGGATCCCTCAAGCATTAAAAAAAATTATTTTAAATAATCTATTTTAAAACTTATATTCTTATATATAATATTATGTATATATATATATATATATATATATATATATATATATATATATATATATATATATATATATATATATATATATATTTTCAAAGCTATTTTAAAACTTATATGTATTTAAATATTTAAATTTTGAGAGAGTCCTTAAAATTTTAAATTTTAGATTAAGCTTGATTGAATAAAATTAATGGGGAGTGATCATTATTCAATGAATAATTAATTTGTTAATTATTCATTGATTAATTTTCTAATCAATTAAGTCTTATATTAAGCCTTGCATGTTTAGGGTACACACACTTGCACATAGTTTAAGGCTCTCCTAGATCTAGGAATTGATTGTTATTGTGTGTTCCTATCATGCTTAGTCACTGGTTAGTCAAAAGTTCGATTTAAATCCATTAAACATAGTGACATCATTAAGGACAAAAATTAAGGACTCTCATTAGAGAACTTAGAAATTTCATTGTGATTAGGATACACCTCATTTGAACTTGAAACTTGAACATTTCAAACATAGTGACATTCTCAGCGTTAGGAGAAAATTTCACTGATTTTTGAAGTCGTTAAGCCCCTAATAAATTTTCTTAAGTTTAAACCTTAATTAAGCCCTTAAAACTTCTAAAAATGTAATAAATCTAATTTAAATGCAAAAATTATGTATAACCCTTCTAACTAACCGGAATTAAATTCTTAATCAACAAAAATTAAAAGCTCTTTGAATTGATAGTAAATTAAACCTTAATTTAATTTTAAGTAAAATTAAATATTTAATTAAAATAATTAATTAATAATAATTAAAAATTCCAATAAATTCCCAAACACTTTGGAATCTCTCCTTAGGTCATTCCTGACCTTTGGGGCTGATTTCAAGGAGTTGGGATCTCATTTGGAGCAAATTGCAAAAAGGCCCTTTAATTAAGGATTTTCAATAATTCAATAAATAGTCAAAACTTCAAATATTCATAACTAATTCAAGAAAAATCCAAATCCATCAAAATCACTTGCATTCAACTAATAATAGTGTCTAATATTTATTAAAAATATTAAAATTCCATAAAAACATCAAATTCAAAAAGTCAATAAATCGGTCAACTTTAAGTCAAAATTAATTCAAAACTTCAAACATTCATAATAAAATGTAGAAAAATCCAAATAATTAAAATATTCCAAAAAATCCTAAAAACTCAAAATCACCTCTAAAACTCTAGAAAATGTTAGTTTAATGTTTAAAAAACACTCAACAAACTTTTTAAAATATAATAGCCATCCCAAAGATGAAGTTTATTGGCTGGACACTCCGGGCTGCAGGGCTAAGTGTCCTAAGGAGGCTGGTTCCTCGAGCCTGGTGGCACAATGCCACGAATGAATTCTAAGGGGTGTTAAACCTTAAAATAGATTAATCATTAATTATTTAATATTTTAAAATCTATAATTCATTTACATTAATTTGGTTTATCAGTTGGACTACTCCGGGCTGCGGGGCTACGTGTCCTAAGAAGGCTGGTTCCTCGAGCCTCGAGGCACAACGCCACAAATCAATTAATGACAAACTCAAATTAATCAAATTTTAAATATCATCAACCAAACACTTTTAATTAAAAATTCATTAAATTTCAAACCTTAATCGAATCAAATCACTTAATTATATCGGGTACCACTGGGTAACCGAGGCCTACGAGGCTATTTACTTAGCCCCAAGGAAGGTGAAATAAACTTCACGGCCTCGGTGTGAAACAAAGGTGGTTTTCAAAAAATAATTAATAATTAGTTTTAAAAGTCATTCAAAGCATTAATATTTAAATTCTAACTAAATTCCCTTAAGCCTATCAACCAATCGAACCTTAAGCAACTCTAACAAATTATCCTATTTAGGACACATCCAAACCACATGACCTACCTCACATGCTTTAGATGGTTTTCTAGGATCACTGACTCTAGTTTTAGGATAGGACGGTGTTTACTTTTCTGCAGTTGTGTGCCGAGTTTTCGAGTTTTCACTGCATGCTGTTTGCTAGCTTATAATTGATTGTTTATTTATTTATTTACTACAATCTGTTGAGAATTAAATTTCAAATATATCAACTGCTTGAGATCAAATATTAACTGCTTGAGATCAAATATTAACTGCTTGGGGATTATATATAAATGTTGATTATTAGGATAACATTGCAGGATCGAGTCTAGATTTTTCATTTTGCTTAATGTAAATTTGATTTGATATGGTTGTAATTATTCAAAGTATTTTGAGTTTGGGGTATTGATATCCAACTTGAATTCCAAAGAGGAGAAGATATCCCTAAAAGGGAGAGTCTCCTTCCATTTGGAAGATCAAGTTAGGATACTTATTTAAATATCCAAAGATGTAAGATAAACACCCCGTTCAAGGGGGAGTTTCTTTTCATTTGGATATCCGGACCCGACAATCCAAGAAACAGTAGAAGGACGGAGAAGTGGATAACGAGAAGACCAATTCTCAAAGTCACTTGAGTCTTAGGATTAGAAATACGGGTTGTTGTCAGTGGCACCCGGCCACTTTACTTTTCTGCAAATTCTGGGATGAAATAATAAGTGGAACTTGCCATATGGACATTCAATTTGATATATTTAATTGATTGTGCAGTAGAACTACCTATTTTTCTAGTCTTTTTACCTGCATGTCAATTTTGATTTAACCTGGAATCTGATTGTAGGCTCTTAAGGACTTAACAAAATTTTTCTACTTAAATCAAATTAAAATTTTTAAGTCAACATAGAAATTTTAACGATTTAAGAAGTAAGCCTGGGACTGCCGGGAGTTCTCATTTAATAACTTTCATTCAAATTCAAGCCTTTAATTGAGTCGATCAGCATGCATTAGATTAATAACCAATTAAATTTCTAAAACTTCAAATTTCATTTTTAGCTTAAGCATCAAACCCAATATAAGTTAAAGGGCCAATTAGGATATGCTCTAGATGTTAGCCCTAACTCCTCAAACTTTTCTAAACAACGTCCCAACCACTCAACATCAAAATACTGGGCTCATATTTTTAAATCGTTTAGGTGATTTAGCTGGCTCCCCAATCCAGGCAGGGGTAAGTCCAGATTTTCACTGCATTAGCTATGTTCGGGTCACTTTTAGTGCCCAATTTAGACTTAGGATTCGAGTCTGGCTCGGGCCATAAGACCTCACCCTCCGAGAATTGAATCCCAATTTTCTAATAAAATTGATCACTTAAACATTGAATCTCTTTCAATCAAATTTGAGCCCAACACTTAGGATAGACTGAGGTGTTTCTGAAGTAATTCAGAATCCCAAAACGCCTCCTACCCTTCTTCCTTTGATTCTAGAAATAATTCTTCAATTTTGAACCAATCCCGATTAAAAATTCCAACTCTTAACCTCCTTTGATATCGATCTTTGAAAATCTAGATAAAATTTCTACCGCTATTTTAATCGAGAGTATTCGTAGGAAAATTTCAATTTTCCTAAGATGTAATTAACTACGAGGGCTTGCGCTCGTAAGAGATTTAGAAACCTAGACCTGATTTTCAAAATTAATTTTTCAAAAACTTTCAATTATCTTTGGAAATTCAAATAAAAAATGGCGATCATTATCATCATATTTAAATAATCGGTAATAAGTAATATCATCTTTCTTCGGGAAGATATATTATTTTATTATCATTATTTTGATTTTGAAATTAACGATCTCTTATCCGAATTATTATAGTTAAAAAATAGATTGAACGTCATTTTGATCTTTCGAGATCATATGTCGTTCCCCCTTGAGTTTGACTACAATAATTCAGATGAATTTAAAATTCTAAAATTTGAACCCATTAGAGAACGATATAATCACCTCTCGAGGTGATATACTGTTCATAATGACGTGTTCAATTTTAAAATTCAAAATTAAATATTTTCCAAATAAAATTAATACATTTTCAAAACTATTTTATATTTTTCAATCAAACATATATATATATATATATATATATATATATATATATATAATCGAAACAATGGGACGATCCTGCAATTGTCCTGAACAATCTTGGCATCCATAATTAATTTTTAAGTTTTTCAAAGCCCTCTATTTAAGCTTTTTCAATGCACTTAATGAGTGTGTTTGGCACCCAATGTGTCTTCATTCTTTTGGAGAAAACTTGAAGAGAGAACTTGAAAGGGTGAGAGAAAAGGGTGGAGTTCAAGAGGGAGAAGATCCTTGAAGGGGGTTTCAAGGGAGTGTGGAGGAGATTTCACACAGTTGCTTCGGTGAGCTTGTACCTTAGTGCCATCATATTTAAGGTTCATCTTGAGGGAAGTTTTGGAAAGAAAAAGATCTCTTTGATGTCAAATGACCCGGCTACTCTGCTGCACCGGGAAAGGTGGACGTAATTTTATAAGGGTTTCTCCACCTAGTTATGGGTGTTAAAGGAGAGTCACTAAAGGTTTAGTACAATACTTGGAGGGTGCCTCTGAAGAGTGGACGTAGGTCAAGTTGGACCGAGCCATTATAAATCATGTATGTTCTTTTTGATTATTTTCTACACTTTATTTTTATTAAGATTAACTGCATGGGTGAAATATCTTATTAATCTTTTTATTATTGATTTAATTCCTTTTCTCTATAAGATATAAAAAGATTTTCTTTTAGTTAAATAATTTATTAAATATCCAATTCACCCCGCTCTTAGTTAGCCTTGAGACTAGTTCATGAGGGCTTAACACCCCTCACGAACTTTCAAATTGGTTTGAGTGACCTAATTCAAAAATGTGGTCAATAATCACCAGTTATAATAACATGTTGGTCCAGCCCAAAAATACAGCATGCATTATCTCTTACCCCTAATAAGAAGCATAACACCCCACATAGATTTGTAAACCCATTCATAAGTATTAGGTGTTATTCTTATGGCATGCCAGGCTATATAGCCCATACATACACAACACAACAAAGAATGTATCTTGTGTTGTGGCCTAAAAAAATTGCATCATAGTATATCATGCATGCAATTCATACATTATATCATAAGGTGAAACCAAACTCACTAGGGTTTCCAAAACTAACCCATGATTAACTTTGTATGAGTGATCTCATTTAAGGCCTAATAATAACATGCAATACTTGTATAATGGATGCTTTTGACACATAGCTGGAGATATGAAGCAATTCAATATGATGGAGGCCAAGGCAGGAGGTAAGGTAACATTGGCATATAGCACCACCAGAAAAGTGGTGGGCTCAAGTATGATTAGGAACTCAAAGAATTTTTTATTGGAAATGTCTTGTTAATAGATGGATTAAAAAGCAAAATCTGCTCATTATTAGCCAATTATGTGATAAAAGTTTTGATATTAAATTTCTTTCTAGTAACTATCTGATAAGCTTAAATGGTAAAATCATTTTAAAAGGTAAAAGGTTTAACAATATTTACATGCTTGATTTGAATTATATTGATTGTTCGAAATTTTTTGTTTAATATATATTATTGATGAATCTTGGCTATGGCATAGGCGATTATGCTATGAAAGCATGAAAACTCTTAAGAAGATCACTTAGAATGACCTAACTAGAGGCATATCTATACTATACTTTTTTAAAGATTGTTCTATGATGTCTGCCAATTAGGAAAATAATTCAAAATTTCTTTTCATTCAATTAAGAACATCATAATATCTAGACCACAATAAATTCTTCACATGAACTTGTTTGAACCCATTAGTATAGCCAGCAAAGATGGGAAGACCTTTGGATTTGTAATTGTAGATGATAAATCAAGATTTAGTTGTGTTAGATTCCTAGCAAATAAAAAATGATTTTTTTTAGTGGAACTTAGAAATTTTTTCTCTTGGATAAAGAGAAAATTAGAATGTGAAATACTGATTATCCATAGTGATTATAATGGATAATTTAAAAATGGCGGGCTTGAATCATTCTATAATGAATAAGGTATAGAACATAATTTTTCTACCCCTATAACCCCTCAGTAGAACAGGGTAGCTAAAAGAAAGAACAAAATCCTAGTAGAAGCTGCTAGAGCCATGTTAAGAGATTATTACTTCCAAGATATTTTTGGATAGAAGTAGTTAACACTACTTGTTATGTTCTTAATAGGGTAAATCATAAATATAAACTTAATAAAACTCCCTATAAACTACTTAAGGGTAGAACACCCAATCTATCTCACTTTCACATCTCTTGATGTAAATGTTTCATTCTGATAAATTAAAAATACCCACTAAGAAAATTTGACCCTAATTGTGATGAAGGAGCTTTCCAAGATTATTCGACTATAGGTAAAGCCTATAGAGTATTTAATAAGAGCACCTCAGTAGTAGAGGAGAACACCCATATTGTATTTGATGAATTTGATAAATTTGATGAGCTAAGGTTAGAAGAAGAAGGGGATGTAGAGGTCACCCAAGGAATTGAATTCATTAAGCAAGGAAATAGAGAAAAACCTCAGAAGCCCTTGCATTGAGATTGGAGATATAAATATAATCATCCTAGATTACTCATCTTAAGAGATCCTCTATGAGATTTATGACTAAGCATGGATGTAGGAAGGAGGTTAGTTTTTCTTCCTTCATCTCTATGATAGAACCTGCTAGTATAAATTAAGCCCTATAATATGAGTTATAAATCCTAGCTATGCAAAAAAAAAAAAAAACAAATTTGGTAGAAATGATGTATGGGAATTGATCAATTAACCTAAAGACAAGAGAGTTGTACGAACCGAATGGGTTTTTTGAGAAAGAAATGAATAATTCTAGAGTAGTAATTAGAAATAAAGCTAGATTATTAGCTCAAGGGCATAATCAAATAGAAGACATTGATTTTGAGGAGACCTTTGCCCTTTGTAGCTAGGATAGAAGCTATTATTGTATTATTGGCCTTTGATTGCTTTAGAGGCTTTAAGCTATACCAAATGGATGTAAAGAGTGTCCTTTTTAATGGCATGATTAAAAAAGATGTATATGTAAAGAAACCTCCTATATTTGAAATTTTAACCTTTCCCAATCATGTCTATAAATTGAAAAAGGCATTGTTTGAATTGAAGCAAGCACTTAGGGCATGGTAAGAACGGCTTAACACTTTTATCCTAAATAGATCCTTTAGTAAGGATAGTGTAGATACCAACCTATTCATTAAAAATGTAGGAGAAGATCTACTCATTATATATATATATATATATATATATATATATATCTTATTTTGATCGGTAAATGAAAATCTTCACAATGAATTTTCAGGCACCATGAATTTTCAGGCAGTAGAGATAATTATAATGGGAGAGCTAACTTATTTCCTTGGTTTTAGTGAAAAGAAAAATGGATGATTAAACTTTTATAAGCCAAAGTAATTATATCAAGGATATTATAAAGAAGAATGAGATGGAAAATGCTAGAGTAATTAATACAACCTTGAGCTTTACCATTCAATTAGACAAAGATACAAAATAGAAAGTCAATAGACCAAAAAAAAAGTATAGGGGAATAATAGGAACACTTTTGTATTTGAGTGCTAGCAAACGTGACATTATATTTAGTAATTATAAATGTGCCAGATTTTAAGCAAATCAAAATAACCACATATGAAAGATGTCCAGAGAATCCTAAGATAGCTTCTAGGCACCAAAAATTTAGTTATGTGATACCATAGACATAGCTCCTCGTTTGAAATCATATGATATTAAAACTCAGACTTTGTAGGATGTAGAAAGCACCTCCAGAACCTATCAATTCATAGGTTAATCCTTGGTTTCCTAGTCTAGTAGAAAATAAAACTATATAGCCCTATCCACTGTTGAGGTAGAATATATTATTGTAGGAAGTTTTATTACTCAAATCTTTATGTTCTTCAAGTCTTATAGCTATAGCAATAAATACTTGACCTTGGACTGTATGTTGGCACTATTTAAATTATATGTAATAATACTAATATCATATATATCTCTAAGAGTTCTATCCAACACTCCCATGGTAAGCAAGACATTAGGCAACACTTCATTAGAAACCATGTTGTTATGAGAGATATTGAGTTGAATCATGTAGGAGTTGAAGATGATGTAGGAGTTGAAGATCAACTGGAAAACATCTTCACCAAACCCTTAAGATATGTCTCCTTTAGCACATTGAAGATAAGATTAGGTGTCATTGAAATTCATGTGTTATTTAGGACAAGATGAAATCAACAACTTGAGATTTTATAGTTTTTTTTTTTTTGTAATTTTTTATATTTGTTAAAAATTCAGTGTTATTTACTTATTACTAGATATTCCTTGATCACCACACACACCTCATAGTAAAAATATAAAAAAAATGATCACATCATGTTGTACAAACCTTATTTGTAATGTACGATCTATGCAATTCAACACATCCTCATCATTTATGATTTAAATAGCTCTGATATGAAGTATTATTGATGGTTAAACTATATGATCCACCTCTTTATACTATAAGATCCACATGTCAATTACCATTGAAATGAATTAAATCATCTAGTATGATTTATGAAAAATCATCGTAATATATGAACAACTATTTGAACTATTTGAACCTTTTAGTCAAAGGTCATACCAACAATGATCATCCAGTAGGATGTTGATCTTACTATTTGATTTAACAAATTTTTTCATAGATCATCTAGATGAATTGAATTTTTCTAATCATAATGTATAAACCTCTATTGCACTATATGATATGCTAAAAATCTATAAGTGAGGATATATTTCTAAAGTTTCACTCACTCCATCCTTTTATGCCTTTTCTCAACTTATATTCATTCCCTAAATTTTCTTGATGGCCACTAGCAAGTGAGTTTGTTAACTGTTCCAAGGAAGCTTCTCCAATCGTCCTACTAGCAATCACTTCCAAGTAGTGGAAGAAAAAGTTGCATATCAATGATACAAAAAAGCCAAAATTATTCTATCCAGCATTCTTCACTAGTCAATTCTTAGTTTTTGGATATTGGATCTCTTCGCTATGTGCACTCTCCAATTCCTTCTCGCCATTGCCTTTCCTTTTAATTTTAAACTACTTTATAAATTTTTTTCTAGTATATATACAAATTTCTCTTCCATGACTTCATATATCTACAGACAATCTGTAGAAATCATTAAATAAGATTTTTTTGAATACCTCCACCTATCC
The DNA here is from genome assembly GCA_019514585.1 of Dendrobium officinale. Taxonomy (NCBI): domain Eukaryota; kingdom Viridiplantae; phylum Streptophyta; class Magnoliopsida; order Asparagales; family Orchidaceae; genus Dendrobium; species Dendrobium officinale. The sequence continues at coordinate 21,163,285 of CM033694.1, forward strand.
ACTAATTTTGTTTAACCCCATATCCTATCATTTAAGGCAGACTACACTTGGACCACTATAAATTTAGCCATCATGAATGTTCCTCTAAACCAACACTAGCTACTTGTCCAATCACTAAATCAAAGTTCTCATGTAATCCAGCATGTTCTCCAAACTTTTATTCTTCATAAAGCTGGAGATAGGGTAAGTATCACTCCTCTTTTGTCTGTGGTTGCCTACTTAATTATGTCTAGCAATATTTTTGATAAATAACAAATGATCATTTCTTATCTACATAAACTCACTTCCATTCACTTACATTCAACCTATCATAACCACAACCTAGCACTAGGTCACCTAACCACAACCTAGCACTAGGTCACCTAATTGCCTATGTGTTGGACTAAAAAATATCTGATTGTGTATCCCACACTAGTAGAAAATTTCTCTTTTTCCAACTATGATGGCTCTTTGAAGTCTTCTTTCATCATTACTAAGGGGATCAGTCTGGAGAAGAGCCATAATTTGATGAGGAAGGGGGAGACCATCCAACACCAGCACTAGCACCTACACCAGATACTAGCCTTTATTCCTACAAGGAGCTGATATAATGCTTTAATCAATTTGAGTCTCGACTGGATAGCCATATTCATTAGCAGTAGCAACAGCTTGAGGCCAATATGGCATGGTTTGGTTAACAATTTAACACTACTCCCCAATATATCCAACTACCCCCACCAACACCAACACCTAATCCAGGATCATACTTATAGAATTGTTTGTCTTGTTGGAGTCCTTCTTTTTGTCTTTATTGTGATTCTATTTTTTGTTTTGTTTTTTTTCTCTCCTTTTTGGTGATGTTAAAAGGGAGAGTAGATGATTGATTGTGATTTGTGATTTTCAATCTAATCAATTTTTTCTCTATGATTTGTGTTTTTTCATCTATGTTTTTTTTTTTATTTTTTTTTTAATTAAAAAAATGAAAAATAATTAACTTTTACTTTTTTTTTTTTTTTTTCAAAAAATATCTCATATAGTTTTTAAGAGAGATTATGAAAAAAATAAAAGTTCTTGCAAATTCAACAAAAAATGTTTGTCAACATTAAAAAGGGGGAGATTGTTACAATCAAGCATCCCAACTTATGATTTTGATGATAAAAAATATTATTGATTATATTTTCATTTCTCCTAGTCTTTTATATTGCATATATAATGTTTAGTAATAACATTTAACAAACATCATAAAACATGCAAGAGGACTAAGAGCTTGAGTTTGGGTATAATAGGAATATGATTGATAAGAGAATGTTGTTTTTTTTTTTAATTTCCTTAGTCAAAATTCAATAAAAGGTTTATGCTATGTTGGCAACCATGCACACACACAGGGGAGTGTGAAAAAAAAGGTTTCAAAATTTTGACCTAATCATAATGTATGATTAGTTTCTATTAAAAGTAAATAAAATTTTTAGACTAATTATATTGTATGATCCAAATCATATTATATGCTTTGTTTTTAAAACAGAAACTCTACTTTCCAAAAAAGTAATATTTTAATTTTTATATTTTAAACTGATCATCATGTATAATATCATTCATATAGTATGACATTTGAAAACTTACTTAATTTAATCCTTGTTATTATTCAATCGAATAAAAGTTTAATTAATTTGTTGATCGTACTATACGATATGGATTTTATTATAAATAGACAGGTTGAAAGTTATTCATCCTGGTGATCTTCCTAGATAAAAGCATTATTTTCTTACTAATCATACATTATAATGTTAATCATACTACATAATAGGAAGAGATAATCTTACATTTTCCATAAAATCATCTTGTATGATCAAGAGGAAGTTGAACTAATCGTATTATCAATCTCCATATTATACTATACTATTAATATATAGATTTTTAATAGTTCATCTTGGGACTATTCCATCATACTGAACATTATCTAGTTTTTTACTAATCATATTATATAATTATAGATCATATTGTACGTTCATTTTGGCTTAATTGAAACTTTAGGGTTTTTAAAAACCTTGTATTTATAAATTTTCTTAATTATTTTTTAGAGGTGACTTTTGACTGTTGAAGGAATTTTTTGTGAGAGTTGTGTGATATCATGGATAATGAAGAAGAAGAAGGTGTGTTTTGTGAGAGGGAAAAGTAAGTGAGGGTTTTCACATGGTCTCTCCATGTAAGCAGCACTTTGATTCCTCCATAGGGATTCGTGGATCTCTTGAGCTATTCTGGGAAGAAAAGCTTCAAAGTTAAAGTTTAGGGTTCTCTGCCTTCACCAGAAGGTTCAAAAAGGATTATATGGTACTTTGCTTCACTAGGATGGTGAAAAAGCTTCTAGGTTCACTGCCTTCATTAGGAGGGTAAAAAGAGCTTCCAATGTTCTCTACCTCACCAAGAGGGTAAAAAGAATTATAGTTCTCCACCGCCATCAGGTTGGTGGAAGTTATTCTTGTAAGGGCCTCTTTACCTTAATGAGGTGGCTAACGTATATACACTAAGAGTTAGTCCAACACTTAGAGTGGAGGACTCTAGTGGCTAGATGTAGCCTTTTTTTTATAGAATAACTATAAATTTTTTTGATGTGCTCATTCTTATTTGATTTTCATATTTTATTTTTTGCACATTATAATTCTATAATTTATTTTCTTGAAAATTGCATTTTTAAAAAATTGTGATTGATATTAGATTGATTTGATTAAATTATCATCACCATAACTATAAAATATTTTTAAGTTTATTTGTTTATGCATTGGGTGATCAAATTTTTTAGTTTAAGTTATTAAAATTTTCAAAAAAAAAAATCTGTGTTAAGATATTTTTTTTTTAATTATCAATTCACCCTCCCTCTTGGTGTGCCTAGGGACAACTCAACTAGTCTAAACACCCTTTATTGAACTTTTAGTTATAAGACTAAAAGAATTAAAGTTTGAATTATATGATGACATTCTTATACACAGTTTTAAATCTATCTTCCTACTAAATTTAGTCCTTTAAGATAAGTGACAATACTTAAAAAGAAAAAAAATGAACTCATACTAAGCTCATTGTTCAATGTAGGCAAGAAAAAAACATTTAAAAAAAAAAAGGAAATTGCTTGCTTAGTTACTCCCTCTCATAATATTGCTACAAAAAGTAAAATGATTTATAAAAGAAAGAAAAAAGCTGCAAATAAATATACTTCATAGCTTAAAGTGCAACAAAAATAAGATGTTGCTATTACTAATTTATTCTACAAGAAAACTATGCATATAAAAATGAATTTTCCAAAATATGCTATTTTTCTTACAAAAAAGGATAAACTTATAAATTTTTGTTTGTCCTTAAGTTGATTTAGCCTTAGTACCAAATCATACTTGATGGATAGATACAAGTTTAACTACTCACATACTATGACTATATAGGGTTGCCTAAAAAGTTGAGTACAACATGATATTGAAAGATTAATCTATGTAAAAAATAGTAATAAGGATCTTATTAAAGCAATAGGATTATATATATTGTACTTAAAATTTAGTTGTACTTTAGATTTCTATGAAACTTTTAAGATGCAGTCATCTAGATGGAATATAATTTTAATTTCTTGTTTGATAAATCTGGTTACTCTTGATCATTTGAAAAAACAAAAATTTAGTCTTTTTTAATATTCAAATATCAATGGTACACATTTTAATTGATGATCTTGATAAATTGGATTTGTTTTCCTTATAAATAAATGAAACTTTATATTTAAGTAATTATGGTACCAAAAAAAATTAAATGATGATAATTTTTTATGTTATGTCATAGGTGTTTAGGACATATTTCTAAATAAAAAAATTAGATGGCTTTTTTCTAGATATAATTCTTGATTCCTTTTCTTTAGAATTTGTATTGAATGTAATAAGAAAAGAGAATAAAATATTAAGAAAATATTTTCCAAAAAGAGTTTAAATATCTTAGAAGTAATACATATTAATATTTATAGCACATTCCTAAAAGCATTTTAGAATGATCAATAATATTTTATTTATTTCATAAATGATTATTCTCATTATGGGTACTTATAATTATAATATGAGAAATTAGAATCACTTAACATATTTTAAATTCTTTGAAGCTGATGTTGAAAAATAAGCTTAGCAAGAAAATTAAAGCTATCAAATATAACAGTGGTGGAGAATTCTGTGGAAGATATGATGGGTTAATTTAACATCATCCATACCCTTTTAAAAATATTTAGCAGAATGTGATATTGTTCCTCAAATTTTTTATGTCAGGGACTCCAAGTCAAAATTGTGTAGCTGAGAGAAAAAAATGATCACTAAAGGATATATTGAGAAGTGTGATAAGCCATTCCTCCTCATCATAACTACTTTAGGGAGAAGCCTTAAAGAGTATAATTCATATTCATTATAGAGATCCAAGCAAAGCATTTGTTAAAACTCCATATGAGTTATGGATAAGTAACAAGCCTAGTATTAAGCTTCTTTATGTTTGAGAATTTCCAACTTATGCTATGCCATATTAACCCAATGAAAGAACATTTGACTCAAGAATTATTAGTAGCTATTTTTTTTGGATACTCAGAAAGGTCAATGGGCTTTAGTTTTATTATTTATCAAATATTTAATTTTCTTTAGGCAAAAAATGCTAAGCTTATTATGGATGTTGAATATATTATAGGAGTGATAAACCCAAATATATTAATTTTAAAAGAGGAATATATTACTATTCATATATTTACAATAAAAATGATCAAGTAATTATATTTAATTATTCATATTATAAATTTAGATGATCAAAATATTCTTTAGTTATCTCCTACTCATATAGAAGGATCACAATAACCTCAAATTGAAGTGTCATAGAGAAGATCCACTAAGGATAGGAGAATAATGATTCTAGTTAATTAAATAATGTATCTCCAAGAATATGAGTTTGATATGAAAGTGGAAGATGCCCAATCTCTTTTAGTCAAGTTAAATAATTTTGTAGCTCCTAATAGTGGATAGAGGTCATGAAATATTAGATGAGATCAGTACAAGACAATGATTAGGGGATTTTATAGAATTGTGTAAAGGTGTGAAGTTAATTGGTTGTAAATAGATTTTTAAAAATCGAACAGGATTCAAAAGATAATATTGAAAGATAAAAGGAATGTCTAATTGCTAAAGGTTTCACTCAAAAGGAAGAATTTGATTATAAACAGACATTCTCTTTTTTGTTTCATCAAAAGATCCTTTAGAATCAATATGACACTTGTAGCTCATTATGATTTGGAGATATATTAAATGAAAAAAAAAAACTATGTTTAAAATGGTGAAATCGAACAAAATAATATATATGATGCAATAAAAAAAAAATTTAAATCTTCATATTCAACACATCTAGTATTCAAATTAAAGAAATTCATATATGGTTTAAAGATATCATCTCATTGATGGTATAGAAAGTTTGATCAAGTGATCACTTCTTTGATTTAAAAAGTATGTATGGTTGATCAATGGATTTATCATAAGTCAATGGGAGTAAGTTTATTCTCTTGGTGTTATGCAATGATGAATTCTTCTAACAGGTAATAATATAGGCATATTACATAAAACTAGTATACTTTTTTCAAATAAATTTAAAATGAAGGATCTTGGAAATGCATCATTTCTGTTGGGTATATAGGTTTATCTAGATTGCTCTCATGTTATACTTGGCTTATCACAAAAGATATATATTGATAAAGTGTTTTAGTTGGTTTGGTATGAAATATTATGCACCAGGGAGATATACCCATTAGTTAATGAGATAAATTTAATATGCTTCAATACTCAAGAAATAAAATAGAAATGCAAGAGATGGATAAGATTTTCTTATGTATTAGTAGTAGGGACTCTTATATATGCTCAAGTTGTTATGCATATGGATATTGTGTACATTTTTGAATACTTGTTAGATAGTTAAGTAAACCTATTAAAAGATCATGTAAAGTAGTAAAAAGAGTTCTTCTAGTATCCTAGAAGAATAAAAAAATTTATGCTAAATATCAGATAGCTGATCATTTAAGAGATCATTGGTATTATTGCGACTCCCAATTTTGCATATTTCCTTATAGCAGAAGATCTAGATCTAGTTATATTTTCATATTAATATAGAGGAGTTAT